>JACJUY010016756.1:0-13176 GCA_014220935.1 Platorchestia sp. MABIK | reverse complement strand
AACAGTTGAAAATGAGATCTTATCGTTTCAACAATTTGAACAATTTATTTACCACTGATGAAGGTAGAATGTTTCTTAAGTCTAGTACAATGGTCAAATTTGAGCATAACTACCTGTGGGCCCGAATAAGTTCTGCGACTTCTAAGGCATCCTACCATTAACGTTATTCTTATGCGTACAATAATGTTTAACCTAATTCACTTAAACTAGTTTCGCATTTAGACTGATCAATGAGATAATTAACTCGTTACTAGATGCTTCATTTTAAAATATAGTTTATACAATAGTTCACATGGACTAGATTTAACAGTATATTCGATAAACGATTTAGGAGCAGACTGAAGATCGGCGATATTAACCATGACAAATTACATTATTAGGACCAGTAATGTAGGCGACAAGATTTGACTTGGTCATCTTACATGACTAGTATTCTGTTAGGAAGTGAGACTCAAGATTTCTTTTGAATACCTTGTAAGAATTACTTTCACGGATCTCCGCAGGGATTGAGTTCCAAGTTTTAGTTACAACGAAGAGGATATTGTGTTGCGAACGGGCCTTTGAATAAAAATGGAAGCATAAATTTACTTCTATTTCGGGTTAAAAAGTCGTGATGACCAGTTTCGGCAATTAATAATTGTTTTAGGCTATAGTCGCCATCATTTGTTAATGTTTTGTAAATGAAATTCCAAACGAAGATTTTGTAGAGATCCGAAAGTTTAAGTACTCGTAAATTTTTGAAAGAATCATTTGTGTGAGCATTATATTCTAGATTCTTCACCGCTCTGATAGCTCTTTTTTGCAGAGTAAAAAGTATATTGGTTTTATTTTTATCAGTTCCGTGCCATGCTTCCATTCCGTATTGCAGGTATGGTGAAATGAGCGTTCGGTTGAGCATTTGTAAGGCTGTTTCAGGAAGAAAATTTTTAACTTTATTTATGATTCCAAAGGATTTTGCTAATTTAGAACCAATTTAAGCGATGTGCTCTTCGAAGGTCAAATGTTTATCTCTTTTGATGCCCAGGAACTTACATGAGTTGGTTTCTTCGATTTCACCTTCGCCAATTTTAATGCGTGGGAGAGATATATTTTTCTTGTTTGAGAATGTAATATATTTAGTTTTATCAAAATCAAGGCTTATTTTATTAGCCACAATGAGACCTTATTTTAGGCCACAATGGGATCTTACGAAGTTCATTATTTATACTCTCCGCAATCAGAGCAGGATTTTGGTTCAGAAGGAACGCAGAAAGCGTGCTGTCATCAGCAAAAAGTATGAATTTGAAAAATGATGTAGATTTAATTATATCATTGATAAAAATCAGAAATAGGAGTGGCCCTAGGACAGATCCTTGTGGAAGTCCATGGCTAATTATCTGTGGGTCCGATTTTGTATCGTCAATGACAACGTATTGCTTCCGATTTGTTAGGTATGATCTGAACCAATTATGGGCAACCGCTTGAATGCCATAACAGTGTAGTTTCGAGAGTAATATGTTATGGTCCACACAATCGAATGATTTTCGAAAGTCAAGAAATACAGAGAAGACAGGCTTTCCTCCATCTATATTAGAATAAAGTAATTGTAAATGATTTAATATAGCCTGTGTTGTTGATATTTTAGAGCGAAAGCCATATTGTTTATCATAGAGAAATTATTTCTGTTCCAAATATGAGTACACTTTTTGATACACAATTTTCTCGAAACCTTGCTTATAATTGGTAGCACGGAGATAGGGCGATAATTGTTCACACAGGTTTTTCACCATTTTTAAAGACAGGGGTTACTCTAGCAATTTTGAGGGAATTCGGGAAAGTACCTAAGAAGAGAGACTGGGTAATAATATTGGATGTGAGGAAAATTATTGGATAATATTACACCTTATTTCAAACCTCTGATCACATGAAGGTTTGAAGACAGCCGAAAGAAGTCTTTAACCCAGACTACCTTCTTCCAACCATAAAAGGTTGCGGGAGTTCTGTGATGATCTGGGGAACTTCTTCTCGAAAGTCCGCTGGGCCAATGATTCCCTGTCATGGAAGAATTAACAGCCGAGACTAATGAAGAATTTTGGACGACAAAGTTCATCCTATGGTTCAAGTACTGTTTCCGGAGGGTAAGCCATCTTGCAAGATGATAATGCCCCAATCCATAGGGCTAGAACTGTTAAAGAATGGCTCGAAGAACATTCTCATGAAGTTGAGCATCTCATGTGGCCACCACAATCCCCAGACCTTATCATTATTAAGCATGTATGGTCGGTTTTATAGATTCAAGGAAGAAGTCGATTTCAGCCGCCATTGCTTCTAAATGAACTTGAGGGTGTTAAACTGAAGCACGGGTTAAAATTTCTCTTGGAATCAATCATAAATTTCTACAAATCAATACCTCAGAGAATTAAGGCTGTTATTGCCTCAAAGTGTGATCTTTGATCCTATAAAAAGGCGTATCCATTATTTTGTCCAACCTTTGTATTTTTCTCGTTTACCTGGATGTGGAACTAATTTGCATACCTAGTGAACTTTTATATTTTTTGACGCTAATGGTAAATCAATTAGGATTATCTGTCATTCTCCTGATACGTTATGTCAACTTCTGATGCACAAACTATATCTTCTTTACTTTTCGATTTGAAATATTAGGAAATGCTTGGTTCATAACTAAGCCGTATTAGTTATTCTCATCAAATACACTGGGGGTAAACTAACGCAACACGTATTTCTTATACGTGAGCAAGTTATTCAAAAACTGTGCAATAAATTACGGTAGAAAAGTGTTTTTTTACTTTTAAAAGTGTAAATCGGATTCCAGAAACTCTAAAAGTTTACCTTAACTAAGTATTTTAGATTATCATGTTTTCATCTGTTTTTCTGAAAAATCAGATTTTCCTTTAAACTGAAAAAAGAGATATGGAAAGGTGTTGAGAATTATACTGAAACTTTCTTTGATTGTCAGGATATCAGGTTTTAATGACGAGTGTGTTCCTACACCTACTTTTAAAACAAATATCCTTACTTTGAATGGAGGAGAGCTGTATTCGAAGGTGTAGGAACTCAAATAATTACCTACACTGCACTCTGCCGTCACCCAAACGCAACATGAGGCAACTTGTACGTTGTGACGCGCCAGTCAGCAGCAAGTTCTCTCTTAGGTCCAGCGTTGTATATCGACACCAATGTTTCAGCAAATATTACCAGAAAAATCGGGCGTAGCTGCTTAACTTTTGTTTTCAATTATGTGAGCCAATTAATAACCAACAGAAATTTGATATAAGAGTGGCAATCCAAGCGTGGAGTTAGATACGCTATGTACTAGTGTGGACCGAATGTCTGTTTTTCAATATTCGCGAAATCGAATGCGGGCATATTGTTTGATATTCGCGAATGCGATTGCGAATGTTTACTCAATGTTATATTTCTCAAGTAATTAGATATTTTATTCAAATTTTATTTGAAGTTTGGAGTCCTGGGACATGAACTATTCTACTTCATTCTTTCATTTTAAGAGTTGAGCTGTAGAAAATTGAATTGTTAGAATCAGTTAAATTTTCAGTTTCCAGGATACGGGACGAGAACCCACTCTTACGACTTACATGCATCCCACCAACCTCTTTCCCAAACTGCAGCCCTTTGAAAGAGGATTATTGAGTCGATTCCTAAAAGTTGAATTGTATTATTGGGAAGTTAAATTAAAAAAAAACTACTTCTCTGCTCTTTCACAAGCCAGCTTACTCTGTTTTTCTTCGTATACAAGACCGGTACCACTGAAAAGACGCTCACTCGCCACGCTAGTTGACGTACAAGCAAGAAACGACCTAGATAATTTAGATAAATCAGGATAATTATTCATGTGCATCTTCCACCACTTTGCGGATTTTTCGTCAGTGGATATCCGTTTCTCTTTGATGCACTTGTCATAGTTGCTGCCAATGTCTGTTGGCATAGCTGGTCGTCTTCATCGCTATTGCTTGAAGAAAGAATAGCATTCATGCCTTCTGTGACGGAGGTGCTGGTAGGTGGTATTTGAACATTGCGTGACGTCTTTGATGAAGTTTGTTTTGATTGGCCAGTATTAGAGCCACACCTTAGTTTCTAAATTTCTTCACATTTTCGAGTGCCGCTGTCTTTGACACTGTTTGTGAGAGCCAGTTCTGAAAAATTTTGTTTTATACCTTGGGCCTCGAAACGTAGATGTGACACAAGTCATTTTTTGTGCAAATTGAATCCTTTTGCTAATTTCTGTGAGTAATGTATTTCTCATCTCTTCGATTTTGTTACTGTCTAGGCTGATGATGCTAGTTTTTCTTCAAGATAGTGATGAGAGGTATGATTTCAGCAGTTGAAGCAGACTCGTTGCAGATTTTCTCCGTGATGTATTCACAGGGTTGGAGGACAGTTATACAACATGTCAGAACATTCTTTTTTTGATTGTTCGATGCTCTGATTTTGTCGCTGATCCTAACATATAAATAGAGAGATTCATTAAGGTCTTTTATCCTTATCATCATTTTCAGAGTACTATGTATTTCAACGAGTTGGAATGTTGTGCATTACTGAGAGTTGTGGAGCTTTTATTCTGACCTGTATTTTTTCCAGTTCGTCTTGAGCCATGGTTGAATGATTAAAGTGAATCGTAATTGATCTACATTTTAAGACGACTTCAGTGACTGATTTTTCAAATGTCAAGCCATTTTTAACGGTGAGGTGCAGTTGATGACTGGTGCAGTTTGTGTTAATTGCGTCAGAAAGAATGAGATATTTTTTCATGTTGGCACAGCGTCGCTTATCACGCAGGGAACATCATCTGATAAAATGTTCCATTCATTCAAGAGTGAGTTAAATACTACCAGCATCCGGGCACAGCTGTGACATTCTTCCCGCTCTAACAGCAGCAGTCGAATGAGGATGGAATGAAATGCCTGAATATTCGCAAAATATTCGCAGGTCTACATGCGAATGTGGATGCGAATATTGAAAAACTTGCGAATATTCGCGAATGTGAATGCGAATATTTGGTCCACCTCTAGTATGTACGAGTTCATACGTCTCCAAGCATTCAGTAAATAAATAATTTTCCCACAAACGGTTGAGCTGTTTTCAACAACTCGAAAACTCGGAGGAAAAAGTTGATGAACATGTAATCCTTTCTAAGGGTAATTATTCAGTTAGAAGTTTCATTATACATTTTATTATATAATTTAAAAAAAGTATTTTAGTGTCCTGTGTGTAGGACAATAAAGCCTTTAAGTCCTTTTGAAGGGTCTAATGTATGCCTACATAGGGATCGATCGAGAGTTTCAAAGTCAGGATTTTACCAGGTCGTGTGAAGTCGTACTCTACGACCTGGCTGTTGCGTTCTACAAAGTTTATGATACACCAGTGGTAGCATTTATTGATTGTTACCACAAACAAGTTATAAACGTTGATCTGGAAAGGAATACAAAATTAAAGGTTACACAACTGAGTGTATAATGTATGAAAAATGGAAAAATATAAGGAAATTGAAAAATGACACATATCGCGGAGCGACGCAGGCGCCCCACACCGACCGAAGTTCAAGCGGTATGCAACTCCGGCGGAAGCAACAGACCCTTGCGCCAACCAATTCGAAGTGACAAGGTAGGGCCAAGAAGCAACGAAGTCGAACTGACTGGAACTTGAAGGGTCGCGAAAAAGAACTGCAGCAACAGCTTTCGTTTCTTATTTATGACGTAATATGTAATTATTAACCTCACGGGCATTTTATCGCTTCTGACGGTCGTGTGTATACTTCGGCAGCATCATTTTTTGAGTTAATTTTATGAATTGCTTCAGCTTTGTTGTTGTAGTAGTGCCCCAACTTTCGCGACATCTACTTTCGCGGTTCTCTGTTCCGCGCTATACCCTAAATATTCCGTATTTCGCACTTTCGCGGCAACCGATCGCACTTTCGCGGCGAAAAATTGCGTGTCAGGTGATATTCAAACTCTGATATTTATTTTTAACTTTGATTTTTTTTAAATTATCAAAATCAAAATATAAAAATATAAAAATAAATATATATCGTATCAAAATATCGGATCAAAAAAAATAACAGCAAATGATTTTTTAAATTTAAATTGATTTTTTCATTTACTTTTATTTAACTTCGATAACTTTATTTAACTTTGATATTTAAACCACCCGCAAGCTGAGCGGCCACTGTTTCCGCCATCTTGGGTGACGTCACTGCGTTTATGTCACAGTGCGTACCTTTTCGCCTTCGTGTGCACACGTGGTTCTATTGTCGTGTGGCCGGAATTCTTCTGGATACCTGCTACAAAGGCGGATTCTCACTAACTATGGCCATAAGTGCGACACATGGAACGGGGGGCGACTCTTGTGACATAAACAAAGAAAGCACGAGCCCGGGAGCTTCAAGAGTAGGAGAGAAAGTTAAAAGGAGTGAGTACAGAGTTGGTTTGAAAAACCGGCAGTATGAAAATGAAACGAAACGTTTTTGTATTTGTTTATCTGGAGGTTAAGATATTTTACGGATAAGTCCAGAACCGATAACTATTTTTTCAATAGGGTCAATGCCCCCACTTTGGCGGTTTTAACTTTCGCGCCGATTGTTTGGCACCAATTAGGCGCGAAAGTTGGGGCATTAGTTCATGATTTGGTTAACTTTGTACGGTAATAACTTCTCATGTTTTTGACTTCGGTTTACTTTTATTGGCCAGCAGTATTTCAGAAGATGATTCATAAATTTGTAGTGTGCCACGATATTTTAAATATTTTCTTCGGCAAGTTATTTGGCATTCAAGTTGATACGAAAGAGCGAAAAGATAGTTCTGATGGTCGACCTCTTAATCTACGACGCAGCGTTCCATAAATTCACCCATTTTTCTATCCCCATTAATCTGTGATAACGAAAGTTAAGCTCGTTTTTCAATATGAGTGCGAACTAATATGAGCATTTTATCATGTACCACTAGTGTTGTATTTTTATTTTGTTTCTTTGGTAGTTGTATTTATTTGCATCATCAAACTTAGATTAACGCGACAAAGAAAATTTATTTTTTAATGTTTTTCTCTCATTTTTTTGACAATTATCACGAGTATTACAATACCACTGTGTACAATAACACTACATTTTTTAACCAAGAATCTTTACGTTGAGACGTTTTGAAAATCAATGTTATATGTACATTTCATTCATCATCTTTGCCGGAAATGAACTGCTTACCCTTTTTTCCCTTCAAATTTAGAAACTTCACGGTACACTTCTTACCGCTCACTTCTTGCCCTCGATAAGCGCACTTAGTCTAGATAATTTATTTTAAAAGAAAACAAAATTTTTTTGGGCGTAAGCTCCTCTTCTGTTTTGTAACCCAGAAACCATCAAGTATCAATGCTGTCCATATGGAAATCACACGCAACGACAATCATTAATGAATCGAGATCATAGTCTATTTTTCCTATAAATTATATTAATAACCTCCACTGAACTAGCAGTCATGAGCTTTTTCCCGAATGTTGAATGCTTCTAGAGTTATTGAATTTGCACCTGGAACTTCTAGAATTTGAAATTATCCGGTATCATAAAAAAGGTAGCATTTTTTCCGAAAAAAGCAAACGACTATTCATTGACAACGGGTTTTTCTCGACCATTAATGTTACGTGCCGCAGCTACAGGTCATTTGAGACAAATAAACTCTGTAAAACAGTGAAAATTTGTAGAAGACTCTCGTTGCCTCAGCTGCAACATATCTTAATTAATTAGTTCTGCCGGGAGTTCGAAGCAAATGTGAGCCCGCAAAATGACGCGTTGTGCTAGACGAGGAAAAAATAAAACCAAAATAAATACTTCTAAACACTTCTACTGTAGAACACCTCTAGCATTCTTAAGCCTAGCCTTATTGCATCCATGCTTATTCTTCAAAGTGATGGCTAAACTATCGTAGTACTATCTTCAAAAACAATTCCTACACTTTATGATTTATATACATGATCTTTTTGAAATTAATTCTAGTATAATTTCAACCCATGACCATGCAGGGTGTTTGTGGAACTCTTGGTACAAACTTCGGCTACTAGTAGAAAATATAATATTTAAACACTTTTTCATCAGTGAAAAAATATCGAAAAACGCTTAGTTTTTTAATTATTGGGCTAAGCAGTTTTTAATGCTTCGCTTCAAGAACTCACGGCGATCCTAGTTAACCACATGCACTAATGTTCAATAATAACACACGAGGGTAATGAAAAACGTTAAATAACATGAGGTACTTTAATAAATAATAGAAAGTAACGCATCAAAGTAAGTGTTCAAAATTTCGACCATTAACATCGAAAAACGCACGACACCTTCGTCGAAGCGAGTTGCGTACGTTGCTAAACATTCCTGGGTTGTCAGCGATATCTCCAGCAGCTACAGCAATTCGAGCGACAAGGTCTTCTTTCGACTCCACAGGTATCGCAAAAATCAGAGATTTCAAGTGCCCCCATAAGAAAAAATCTAACGGAGTCAAATCAGGTGATCTCGGTGGCCAGGACACAGCATCACCACGACCAATCCATCGATTTGGAAATTGTTGGTCAAGAAACCGTCGCACATTTAGAGCATAATGTGCCGGAGCTTCATCGTGTTGAAACCAAAGTCGTCTACGAATACCTAATGGCACCAGGAAGGACTTGTTCAAGAAAGATTTTGCACACATCTCCAGTAAGACGCTCTGGCAGAATGTAAGGACCAATGAGTTGATTGTGCACGATACCTGCCCAAACATTGACAGTGAAGCGATGTTGGTGATGACGTTCATGGATGACATGAGGGTTGTTCTGCTGCCATGAGTGAAAGTTATGATAATCATAAATTCCACCTCGGCTGAAGGTTACTTCATCCGTAAATCACACACACTCTGCAAAATTGGCATCTTCTACCCCCCGATCTAAAAACCACTGCGTGAATCACTCACGAGGACCATAATCAACGGGAAGGAGACCCTGGACTCTCTGGAAGTGATATGGAGGATAATTATTCCGGTTCAATACATGCCACACTGTACTATGGTCACGAATACCCAAAAATGCTGCTGCGGCACGGGTGCTCGTACGCGGGTTTCTACGGAAATGTTTCAACACTTCTTGCTCTCGATGATAATTTATTGGGCGACCAACGTCTACTCTGTTTACACTAAAACTGCCGGTTTCCGTCAATCTTCGGTACAATGCAATGAATAATCGATGATCAGGGACTTCTCGATTAGGGTAACGTTCGTGATAGATTCTCGCGGCACGTCTTGCATTACCATTAGCAGCACCGTAAGTGAAATGTATGTCTGCCATTTGTGCATTTGTAAGGCGATACTTCTTACCACTTCAGTGCCACGGTGCTAACTGACAAAATACACAAACGCTTCTCACCAGGGGTCGCTAACGTTGATTAGGAATTTCTAGAAATTTCCTGAATCTGTGCATTAATAATAATAATAGTAATTAACTCAGTTAACGACCACTTCGGTCAGGGACTATTTAGTTGTCGCTTTGGTAGCTTACCAAAGTTACTTTCGTTTCGATACAATTGCGATTTCATAGTAATAGCAGTACGAGTTACTTAAGCCCGTGAGCTCAATAATGCACACCAAATCGCATTAAGGGTTACAAATTTCCAGAGACACCTATCACAGCTCTCCCTTCTAACTATTGCAGTCCGTAGATCTGTTTCGTGTACTTAGAAACACCATCACTGTGAGAAACCGGGTAACAGTCGTCACCGAAAATTGGTTTTGATGAACATTCACAAACACTAGAAAAATGATCCGTTCACTCCGAATATTTTGATGCATACAATGTTCTGCCATAGAAGACAACCCAACGGTGCCCCACCAGTCTCCTCTCTCACAGTCACTATCTCCATCTCTGTTATTACAATTTCATCCACTGAGGAACTTGCGGAGGCAACCACGCTGAGGCAAAAATGATCAAGCAAAGACATAATTTGGAGCATTTCAAAATTCTTCTTGTATTTGAGGATGGAAGGGGATGATCAGGGGTTTAACTTCGTTGATTGTAGCTAGAATCCCCGGGTGGGGTTCCAGCAACCCGCCCTCACTATGGCCGAGCGCTGACCCATGCTGGAACCCCCTCTCGACAGAGAGTTGAGGATATCAGCACAGAGCGCTCGGCCATTTGTTCATCGGAGTCCACAATGAGTGATTTCTCATCAGATGAACCCAACCAGAGCCGAAGAATGCCGGCTCTTGAATAAAAATTCCTTGACAGTGCCCGTCACACCTTCGCTTGTCCACCTTTGCCTTTACAGATTTCCGAACACATTAATTTCCTTGACGAACTCCAGCCCTCTACGGATGGGTCCTCCGTCCCGCAACAAGTTTTCCGTATTAACATTCTCTCCGGTTCCCGATTTAAGTATTCGGTCTCTTGTTAGGTGTAGCGCGGCACATTCCTCCATGATATGTTTCACAGTTACGATATCTGTTCCACACCATCCGCATATGGGCCTCTGACCGAGGGCCTGCGGGTCCAGGAGATAACTGTGTGTTAGGGTTGTATGGTTCAGTCGCAACCTATTTATGACTACCTCTTCCTGTCGGTTCAACTTCAAGTCGGCTTTCTTCCACTTTCCGCGGCTGGTTTTCATTGCTCTCAAGTCTCCTCGTTCCTGTTGCCATTCCAGGTTCCAAATCTCGTATGTTCTTCTCCTGATTACCGGGAGCCAGTCGCTGTAGGTAATGAGCAAAAATTCAGCAGGTCTGGTCGCTGCTGCCTTTGCCGCCTGGTCCGCGCGCTCATTATCAACTATTCCCACGTGAGCTGGAACCCAACTGATGGTTATCATTTTTCCATCCGAAATCATTAATGTTTTAAACTGTAAATAAAACGTGTTCGATTCTGCCAACACTTGTTCATTCTAATTCCCCATATTGCCCTTATTCCTGTCTGTTGCGAAATCGCTGTTGTGTTCTTGTAGCGTGGCATTAAAAACTTTCAAGCCCAATAATTAAAAAACTAAGCGTTTTTCGATATTTTTTTTCTGATGAAAAACTGTTTAAATTTGTTTTTTTCTACTAGTAGTCGAAGTTTGTACCAAGAGTTCCACCAACACCCTGTGTGACATCAGTTATATAATTATAAAATGTCAAATCGTTTACTGTATGAAAACAGTACCTAAAAAATTCAATGTAATTAACATGCAAAATTTGTGAAGGTGGCCGCCCACGATCAAAACGTACTCACACCCATCAGTTTAGATTTGTACCCTGTTCAGGTTGTCAAGGCCTACAAGATCGGCATAGGTTAGGTGGTAGGTAAAAGAAAACTGATAATGTCGTACTGTTTTGTACAACGGTATGAATAACGTTTATTCGAACACTAAGTTTACAGTTGAAAGAAAATAACGAAGAATTAAGACAAAAAGGACTATTTTTAAAGTATTCAAGTAGGCGGGTTTTGAAATGACAATAAATAGTAGCTAGACACCGAAAGTCGGGCCAGTACAGAAATTCCACTAAAACGGTTCTGAATTTACGATATGGGTTAAGGCGCAGTCGCAACGATCTGGCCTGTTGGGCAGAGAAATAGAAAGCACTCTTAAAAGACATCAAGTACGACTAGCGGAAAAGTTCAACGATGCAACCAGAATATGAACTAGAAGACAATACACAAAATCATAATGCGTTGTTTCACAAGAACTATAGACACGGATGAATCACAGCAGTACACTTCACGATCAACTATCTTGATATTTACCTGCAGTGCGGGGCGGCAAGCATATGCTGCACAACGCTACGAGCTCCGAGGTAGTGACTAAGAAGTAGCATTTTGTTTAAAAGAAAATCGGACCTATGACCTTACACATGTAACGATAAGTTTACAGGCTGTTGGTTGATCAGTTCATTAAACCTATTTAAGCGAATAGGTACGGACAACGACAAAAATATTTTTGTGAATAATAGGAATAAAATTTTCGATATTCTGCTGTTGATATGAGGATTCTCACTGTCACCGGCTTTTCATATGATTTCAATCTTTTCATCTTCCAGAATTAATATTGTGGACCACTGTCAAATTACAACGACACAAATCATCGGGTCTAATTCAATGACCAAGCGGGCGAAGAGTTCAGAAACTGAGTGCTTAGAAGACTGGCCCGTGAATTTTAGCCAAGAGTTAATCAATTCGAAATGAAACAGTGTAAGGAATACTTGTGCAAGTCCAGATTCGGTAGTGAGCAATTCAAATCAGGTGTGAAAAATTCGAGAAACACCAACAGCTCAAATTGGTTTCAGATCGTTCAGTATTCATACAAAATAAAATTACGGCTTAAACTGTCGTTTTCAGAGATAATACGTGCCGACAAGCATCCTCGCGTAAACCTGACAAAGGGTAGATAATGGCATGACTGAAATTTGCATTCAGCGTTAACTGTTTATTAACAGAGTAGCATACGATATTGTCACCTCGTTCTCATGAGGAACTTCCGTTACAAAACAACGCTGGTCGGCGAGGATAAGAATTTGATGCAACAAATTCTGTCGCCTAACCAGCCTCCATGTGGAGCAACAAAAATAAAAGCAGGTTGGACCGTGCTGAGTACTGTCTCGTGAGAATGAAAAAACTTTGAGCAAGGAATGGATGGTTTCATTTACAGTTAGACACTATGAAGGTACGTTGAAGAACTTAATATCAGTTACTCTTTGACCACATCTGGAATGTGCATTTCAATTCTGGTTTTCTTTTAAAAGAAAAAATATCAACAAAATAAAGAAAATACAGAATTATGAAACGGTAGTTACTCCAGAACATCGTAATTTCAGCTACGAGTGACGTCTGTAACGGCTTGAACTTGTTTTCCATTGTGGAATAATTTTGGGATGCCTCTAGCGCTAAGCCCCTTTCCAGTTAAAATCAGAATCGAATGCCTACAAAAAATCATCCATGCGCTCGTCCTGTGGATATTTAAAAAGTTATCTTGCTAATTACTGTGAAGAAAATTATCCAACATTCAGTGAAATCAAATCAAGATCAGATAGTAGTTTTGAAGTTATGCAAATGAAAATTTAAACCCTCAATTCATCAATTTATCAAGGAATATCAGATACCATGTATTTGAGAAATGGTGAGCAGAGCCTCATCTAGAATAGCATGAACGCATCACAAACGATAAGAACAAGAAACAGCTCTAATAATACT
>JACJUY010016755.1:0-13179 GCA_014220935.1 Platorchestia sp. MABIK | reverse complement strand
CTGTACCTGAGTGTCTGAGCTTGCTTTAGTGTCCCTGTACCTGAGTGTCTTAGCTGGCTCTAGTGTCCCTGTACCTGAGTGTCTGAGCTTGTTTTAGTGTCTCTGTACCTGAGTGTCTGAGCTTGTTTTAGTGTCCCTGTACCTGAGTGTCTGAGCTTGTTTTAGTGTCCCTGTACCTGAGTGTCTGAGCTTGCTTTAGTGTCTCTGTACCTGAGTGTCTGAGCTTGTTTTAGTGTCCCTGTACCTGAGTGTCTGAGCTGGCCTGAGTGTCTGAACACCTGATTTGCCCAGCGTACGCCTGGCTATCTGAACCTAATTGCTTTTATGCCACCTTTAGTACGAAGAATAATACTTTGAGCCGAACCAAAAATATTCATGATACGTACTTCAGAAACGAAATATCTGTTACGATTGTTAACAGTAATTGTTTATATAAGACAGAAATGTAGGAGTCCGTTATTCAATTGGTTATATAATACGGAAGTAGAAGAGTTCGTTATTTTATAAGCCATACAATACCGAAACAGTGGAAAGGAAGACGTTCTAGCTTAAGTAATAAAATATTTGAATGTATGTAATTGATTATAAGACACATAAAAGTTCATTATTTTCATGCTAGAACGTCTTCCTTTCCACTAGCTTCAGAATGATGCTCTGAGTATAAGTTCCGTTGAAGATATTAGCTAAAAATTGTTGCATTTGCATCCATTGAAACAAGTTCTCTAATTTAGCTAAGGCTCGGCTTCAGTAGTAGGCATTGTTCTTTAGTAGAACGCCAGACTCAAACAAACAGGAAAAATTTCATAACATAGAAGGAACAAATATTTTAGCACTCACTCCACTCGATAATATATTAACTTACGCGGAGCACCCGAAAAAGCGTGCTGGATATACTGAGCTGGCACACGCATAGGAAAATAAGGACGTCAATAGCCCGTCAATGCTGAACAAATGAAAATGAGATTCATGGATGTTTGACTGAGGACACAACGAAGTAACAACGTGTAATGAAATTTGTTCAAATACTGGTGACGACTAATTGATCAGTCTGGAGTGGGATTCGGTTAGGTGTCCTTGGTTGAGTATAATAGCATATATGATAGTATACATGATTGTATACTTTATGGTATTTTTTCGATAAGATGCTGAAGTCACACTGAGGCACAAGTGACCATAATCAAATGTTGCTATTGTATCAGTTGTAGTCCTGGGACTCACAGGACATACGTAGGTGTAGTATTAGACCTGGTACTCACGGGACATAGGTGTTGTAGTAGCCCTGGCACTCACGGGACATAGGTGTAGTATTAGACCTGGTACTCACGGGACATAGGTGTAGTAGTAGCCCTGGTACTCACGGGACATAGGTGTAGTGGTAGCCCTGGTACTACGGGACATAGGTGTTGTAGTAGCCCTGGTACTCACGGGACATAGGTGTAGTGGTAGCCCTGGTACTACNTAGCACTGGTACTCACGGGACATAGGTGTTGTAGTAGCCCTGGTACTCACGGGACATAGGTGTAATAGTAGTCCTGGTACTCACGGGACATAGGTGTAGTAGTAGCACTGGTACTCACGGGACATAGGTGTTGTAGTAGCCCTGGTACTCACGGGACATAGGTGTAGTAGTTGTCCTGGTACGACAAAGGCCCAAACGAAGACAACGAAGAAGCCGACTCAAGGGTGGCGTACGTAGGAGCGTTCACATCCCCGATGGGCACGTAATAGTGACCCGGTGGGGCAGAGGACGCTGAGGAGGTTGGGGGCTGGGAAGATCCGTCTCTGGAGTGAGTTGTCTCCCCCATGGGGACAACGGCCTCTTCTGGGATGTGCTCCATGGCAATGGGATTTTCCCCGTACACCATCAGCGCCGACTGAAAAAAGGCCAAGCTTCATCACGAAATGTTTGGGATAGAAGTTGCTCGCGTTGAAAACTGAAGCCACCTTTAGTTCACATTAATTTTGAGTGGATTTCCAAAACGCGTTTACCGTGTGACTTTTTTTGTTTGCTGTGAGAGAAGTTTTTAATTTAGGAAAACTTTCTTTTAATTCTAAAAGCGACTGAGAAAGGCAAGTACGCAAGTTTCCGTTGCAAATAGAAGCTACCTCAGATTTTCACGAAATTAAGGGCAGACATCCTGTTTTTTCAAAAACTGAAAGGAACGTTCCATGTTCATCAAAACGTTTTCATAAGTGTATCAACAGTAGTGATAATTTTACAAGTCATTCGTGCTTACTTTATTGACACGTGTCGCACGTACATACGCATATTCATACATAGTTAGGATTTCATTATGTGGTTTATTGCCTTCAGGGCAAACGCCATGCACGTCTCTCAAGCTGTTGATGAGCATTATAATCTCAGCAATTTTATTCCGAGGAAATGCTGAAATTTCGATCGTTTCCCACACCTCCTAACGTACGTAACAATATCAAGAGACTGAAGTGTCTGTAGGACATAAAAGCTTTTTATTTCGTTATCAAGCCATGACGTTGAAGTGTATAAATCAAACTTATGTACGATAAATTGGAAGAGCTAATAGAAATCAACCCCAAAAAATACCAGGTTCGAATTCAATTCAACAGTCACTTACCACTCAAGTAGATAATTTGTATAAATAATTCCATGATTATATATATAGAAATACCTCCGAAATCAGCACGTAATCACAATATGAAATCAAGGGAATATATTTCAAGCGTCCCAGCGGCTTAAAATTTGTAAGCAATTACATCCCGTCAAAAGTTTCGAATCAGACTATTCATTTCACAATAATTTTTATGAAAACTTTGACAACAATAATATTAACTTCCCGTACACTTTTCAAGCGGAAGACAAACTACAAAATGAATCATTTACCTCGTCTATGTTTTTTTTCAAATTCTACTTCATTCATTCAGATGCACCTCAATATTTGAAGAAACACTGTCTAATATTTTTGTAATATTCTATTAAATGGCAACATTTTCAAATATGAAATCAAATCAAGGTGATTGAAAAGCTTCTCTGACTACCAGGAACCAATTGCACAGGTTTTGTCTCGCTGTGGAGCTCCGTGACCTGAGGAGGACTTATTCTGTACGGCTTAAAATTCTTGAATTTGTTTTACTCTTGGCAGAGCATTGGCGAGTCTGTTCATTGCATGTAAGCTACAGGGAAGTGTTTTCCTTAACTAGAGTGATATGCAATTATTTCATTTTCTAAAATTAAAATTAAACTCATCTCATGGTTCGTCTCCAGACAGTGGTCGAAATTTGCATTGTGGCCTCGACAGTGTATTTCAAAAGTTAACGTCATATAACAGGCAATGATTTTTGGGACATTCAGTGGAATTAATGATGATTTAATTGACTAACTCTCCCCAGTCCTTCCCACTTTATTAATTTAGAGTATTCCTTTTTTAGTCGCTGTCATAGCACTGATTGTGTCTTGCACCACCAGTCATTCCTATTCTTTACCATGTGAATACTTTACCATGCGAATGCTACGAACTGCAACTCGTGTGCAGATTAAGCAAGAAAAACACTTCAGTAAACCTGCACAATACTTATCAAGATTCAAACAGCTACAAAAGCAAGAAGATAGAAGGTGCAGAAAATTTAAGTTTCCTTCTAATCCGTATCAGGAATTGAGAGGCACTATCATTGCCTGGGAAGGACACTATAGCATGGATCTGCAAGATTAGCTATCGCAAGAAACTCAAATTTGTACTTGTCGGATTGTATCTAAAAACTTTCATAAATGATTTTATTCTGTTCTATAACCGATATCAATTTGCTTTTGTTCATCAAGTTTCAGTCTGTCAACTGCTAGATGTTACCATTATTTTCAGCTAAAGGGTATGAAATTTGTTTAAAACCTGAATCATCCTCAGGATAACCGACTGATTAGAATGCAGCCGGAAGGACTTGAGTTTTGCTTGAATAGAGTAGGATTTTGATCAAAATTCGTGATGACATGTGGATTATGGTACTGCAAAATTTGATAAAGTACCCACGGAAAATTATAAATGAATACAGAATTTCAATCAATAGTTATCAGAAAAGCATTCCCATATACCTGTTACGCTATCATTGAGTTTCCTTGTCTCTCATTTAATTTCACGTGTCTAATACTGTGGATTAGAACGTAAAACACACAATTACGTAATCAAATTTCTTAACTCTACCGTGAGTAACTTTATGAACTGCCGTGAAAATGAGGCGACTACCGTAAAAACGCGCTTAATCAAATTTTTTATCAAGACGAAGTCAAATGATACAGTGGAGAAAATTAAGGCCAATCAGGTAAGTTTCAATTAATTCTGCAAGCCGTAATGTGAAGCTCCCAAATCACGGCCTCAAGTAAGAACATCGCAAATTCAACAGCGCGGAAAGCTGATCGCAACAGAAGCTCGCACGATACAAAGGGCCGGGCAGGGAATGCCTGCAACGGGTACTGACTTCGTCAAAATCGTGAATGAGAACAGGGGATGAGCCAGGGAGCAGCACTGACGAAGGAGGCAGAGAGACTTCCTGACGATGACGAGCCCAAGTCGAAGAAGAAAGAGTTAAGCAAAATTTGAACTTAGAGAACACTAAGCTGAGGACTTCACCGTAGTGGAAAATGAAATCGAGACTCGTGCGTGGAGCCTCAGTGACTGAATGAAAGGAGGAACCGGACCACTTTCAGTAGGTCTTTCAATAGGGAAATTTTTCTCAGTCGAGTTTGAATTGTGCTCGACTGATGATGAAGCATTGGAAAGGGGTTCACCTAAACGCGAACTTACAAAACGACCCAATTTCTTTTTACTCATCCGAACTGCAATAACTAAAGTTTACGAAAAGGATATATCGAAATTTCACACTTTATATCCTCCTCTTATGGTCGACCTTCACAAATTTCCTACAAAACGTTGATTCACGAACTACATGAATATTTTTGTATTTTTTACTTCTGTATTTATTCATCGTTGATTCATGTACAACAAGTACATTTTTCCATTTTCTTTGTCTGTCTTTGTTCCCTATGATTACACCCATGTTATGATGATAAGTTTTGAGGATTCTTCGCCGGCATTTCCATTTATTAATACGATATTTGTTCATTATATTTAGAATGAATTCAGGTTGACAATATGAAAAAGTGCAGTGAACTTAAAAAAAATTGCAAACACATTGCGTTAAGCTCAATTCCTTGCAACCGAAAGTAAAATAATACACTTTTTACTCTGCATTTTTTGAAAATATTGATTCCATCATAAGGGAGGCTTACACTAACTTATACTTTATTCTAATCTTATTCCTCCTCAATATTGAAGGGAACTCCAGGCAAAACATTTCTTTTCTGCTATTTGAATTTGAAAATTTCGCTTGAAAATGCTCACTCGAATTTTAAAAATAGCGCAAAACATTTCACAAAAATAAACACATAAAAAAATTTCAGAGTACACTAAATAAAAAATTAAAACTCCTAGAAAAATTGAACAGCTCTTAAAATATCTAGAATCTCTTCGCGATATCATCTGAGTGGCTCATGGAAAGCCCCAAAGCTACTTAAATTTCAAATTAACAGACGGGGCTTTAGAAAACCCTAAATTATCTGGGAGCGACCAGAAATAGTTTCTGGAAAACCAAGAAACTTTTAGAAAGAACAGAATTAGCTTCTCGAATACCCAAAAACTACCTAAAAATGAACAGATATAGTTTCTGAAATAACCCAGACATCACCAAACAATACACAGAAATGGCTTTTGGAGAACCTAGAAGCTTCTGGAACTTAACACACAGACGATATCTCACCTCGGGCTTGAGCGTCGCTTCGTGAGCGATGACGGCGGTGGGTGTGGGAGACGCGCCAGTCTGCAGGCCCAGCACCTGACCGCTCTGGTGCACTTGGCTCCCTGCTGCACTGCCGCCGCCGCTGCCGGAAGTTGCAGGCGCTTGCGAAGAGAGCGAAGACGTCCCAGACGATGGCGCAGCCAGGTGTTGGTGCGGTGCGACGTGAACGACGCTCTTGTGCGTTGCAGACACGGTATTCGACATGGAGTACGCGTACTTGAGCTCCTGCTCCTCCTGCTCGTCCTCCTGCTTGATAGGCACCTGAGCCGACAGACTCACGTCGTCTCTGATGATGACCCTTTTGGCCTCCACCGAGCTGCCGCAAGTCGTCGGAGATGTGCTAGAAAAACGGTGATTCCAATTATGTTCTGCGCAAATTGTTGACTTGCTGGACGAAGGATGTCATGAGCAAAAACAAAAGAGATAACCAAGAAACGCTCACAATGATGGATATTGAGTGAATTTTTGTGAATATTTTATTCTGTTTCGTTTAACTAAAGAATTTAATTTTTCATGTTAGTTAGGGTAATCATGAAATTCTATTATTGAACTTTCGTATATTTGCTGATTTATTTATGAGGCTAGTGTCTTCTATACTCATTCCAGGAATGCGGAGAATTATCTTTATTTGGTATCAAAGAAATTAGAGATATAAGCAGGTATTGATTGATATCATCACTGGAGTGAACATAATGTCATTCTCACTTTTTCGTTGCATTACTGGGATAAATGCTCTTGCATAAATTTAAGGCAATGCTGAATTAAATTCTCAGCAAAAAAAATTACCTTTCTCTACTAACCATAAAGTTATGACGTCAAGCCTTACATCACGAATTAATAATGAAAAACATTAACATAATAATTTAAAGTACCAGCCTCCTTTCTTAATCAAGAAAACAACGGTATGTACATTTAAAGAATAAGTGGTTAAATATTCATCAGTACCGCACTTGCTTAAAAAGCTGGTTACAGGCGAAGTAAAACTATGAGTTTCTGTTGTCACAGAGATCTGAACGAGTGCGTGGCCGTTTTTATAAAAAAGAGTAAATGCTTTACCTGTCACCGTCATTGGGAGAGTGTGTCCGGACTGGGTGGGTTTGATGCCAGGGTTCGACCTCGAGGAAATCTTTTTGATCAGGATTGATGACTACGTAAGTTCCGTACTCAGACGGAGCGGCCATAATGTAATTTTGGGACCCTGGAGATGCGCTAGCCACAAAAGAATAAGTGAGCTGCCCCACGCTGGCTCCTGCAGACGACGGCGAAGATGAGGGTTGACCAGACGAGTTGATGGTCACCGTGACAGCAGAGGGAGGAACTGAAGGAGATCTTGTATTCGAGCTATCCAAAACTATAGAAGATTGGTTTTGTTCTAGATCCTGTGTAGAGGTTTTCACGGGCTGGTCTTGCACGACCTGCATGGGCTGCGAGTCTCGGAAGTGCGCTGACTCTGGCGCTTGAGAAATGACGTACGGCCGCTGCTGCACAGTCATGGCAGGGCCGCCAGCATTGCTGCTTCCGTGACTCGGTGACAAAGGTCGCGTGGAAACGCTCGTGCAAAGGACGGTCGTGGTGGCCGGGTTAGAGTTTGGAAGACGATATGTTTTACATTCTGGAGATCTCTGCGGCGGACTGGCCATCTTTTGTGTCTCGCCCACACGGGGACTGGATTGTGTCAAATCAGCCGCTTCCTCGCGAGTGTTGTATAAAGCTTCTTTGACTTTTACGGTCTTAGGAAAAGGCTGCCGTTGAGATAAATTTTCAGGGGACATTGGGGAACGTTGCAGTTTTGGTGGACTTCTTGGGGACGAGGGTGGAGGAGGTAAAGGTTCCGTATTTTTTTCATTTTGAGAGCTGGGGCTCTGCGACTCGGGGGCTCCTTCCATAACACACCTGGAACACAAGCGTTTTTTAGTTTTCATGTTCACTGTGAGTTATAATCGTTTAAAGCGCTTAATCGTTTTATGAAAACCAATTCAAATATAAAAAAAGCTACGATTCAATGTAAAACACAATTTTTTAAGCTTATGTTCAAATTTCCGTCTCGTTTGAGAGACGCAAATGCGCTCAGAAAATAACGTTAGACATTTTCACTAACATGCGTTTACAATAGCAAAGAAATTGAGCAAGATTTAAGAGGCCACACTTTACGTACGGTGAAGTCTCGTTATACACGCTAAAAAGTCATTGTTCCGATGTTAGGGTTTATTTCAGTTAATCATTCGTTGCCAGGATTTTGATAAGCTTTACTTTTACTTATATGCGAAGCTTACTTGACCTAGCTCTCAGCTTCACAGAAAACGGAAATTCCGGAACAAAATTATTGAAAGAAAACTAGATTTAAGAGCAATGATAACGTATTCATGATACGATTTTGAAAAAGGATAAAGTCAAGATCAGAACCCCAGAAAAACTTTACCTAAAAAACAAAGTACAACCAAAGTTACTGATAAATCTTTTCGGAACGAGACAATGAGGGTAAACTATATGAATTGAGTCGTATGTACATATATATAAAACATTTATATACATGTACATACACACGAAAAGATTTTTTTCTCACAGGGTGTGCTCTATTTTATTTCAGAATAATTTTACGTCGATCAATATTTTGTACAAGTTAGCGGTGTTCGTCAAATCAAAGGAGTAAATTAACATTGTGGAACTACAGAACTGTGTGAGAACTGTGTGATTACTGTGTAACTAGTTCTGTGTGAGTACTGTGTGAGAACTATGTGAGTTCTGTGTGAGAAATATGTCAGTACTGTGTAACCATTTCTACGACTATTAAGGGAGTAGCTCAGTTAAATGTAATCATTGTAATTAAAAAGTGCAGGGTTACGTAAAAAAAGTTAAGTACTAAAGCCAAGTGCAGAGCTGAATGGCGTTGTAAAGTAAAACTTGAAACAACAGGACTAAATAGAATGATAGAATTGAAGAGCAAAGATTCAGTTGAAAGGTTTGTGGTTAACTAGTTTAGTGACACTTTAGTTAAAAATATTCCTTAACTTACGTATAAATGCATTTTCAATAAGCATTATATTCTGCAGCACTACAGAGCATCATGCTTAGTTCTTATTTTACTCCAGTGCAGTATGCTTGAAGTCGGGTTTGTACGAAACTTACTAATATACATAACTACACAACATGATTATATACCTGATCATGCAACAAGATTAACCAGCATGCCTGAATAACACGATTGCGTAACATCCTTCCGTTACATGAATTTAGTATGCGGCTATCAACAAATCCCGTTGATTTTCAGAGACGTGTAATCGGAATCTGTTGTAAGATTGTTCCGATTTTTAAACACAATCGATGACATAAATAACTTAATATTATATAGAAATCAATCAGGTGATGCAAGTTTTCTTTCCTACGATTTTAAGTCTTGTAACCCCAGCGAGTCTTGATACATGATGTGATTGTTATACATTCCACCATACTAGGTTTTCATCCACATGTACCTTGACCACATCTACCTGCACCACATCTACCTGCACCACCTCTACTTGCATCACGTTCACCTTCATCCCATCCACTTACACCGTTTCAACTCACATCAAATCCACTTACGACTCTACTTCCATCACATCTGTGTGCATCTCATCCACCTCTAACTCTTTCACCTAATCCATCCACGTTCATCACTACGCCTCCCTTACTTTCACCTAGCCTATCTCCACACCAACTCCATCTCCACACTATCACCACCACCACCTCCACACAACCACCTCCACTATTTACTGCCTCCCGTGCAGCAATAAACGCATCCACTCCCTTATTTATCTTCGGTTGAGCACTTCCTCGCATCATTTTCTTCATCTACTTAACATGTTATTCGTTTGAACAGCGAAATGAACGAACATAAATATGTTTTGCTTAGTGGTGTTAAAGACATAAATTCTAAATACATTTCGTTCAAGCAGCGCTCCAGCGAACACGGTAAAATGTCGTTGGCACTTCTGAGCAACACTGAGTTAAATCACAGTTTTCGCCTTACGTATGTTTGTTAACTATCTCTACCATGTGGCAGTAAATATCCCTCTTCTGTACATACTCGTCCATCTCCTCGTCCTAAACTGACTAAAAAATCACATGAATCTCTCCACACTTCCCCAGTTACTTGTCTACAGTTTCTTTTGCCTCTTCCCACATAGTCTTCTGTACGTCTACTCTATCTGGTGTACCTGTTTACGTCTTCTCCATTCTGCATGTCCGTGATGAACCTGTCTGCCTTATCTTTTGTACATGTCTACATAGATACTCCAGGAACGATGTACCTGACCACAATACCCTCTGTACATAATCAATAAACTGTTTTTCACAATGTTACCTTGTCCACCGTCACCTCATAGAACACAGACGATGTACGACTGGCATCTTCCATCCAACTCAGCACAACACATCATCACTGTCTTCAAGCCTCCCATCACTTCCACTACACTAAAGCGAAGGTTGAAGTTTTTACCCTTGAAATACGGGCACTGACATCACGGCGATGAACTATGATGTCCTCACACGCATGGTTCATAGTGAAACAAAATAACTAAGTATGAAACTACCGCAAAGTTATTGATTTTTTGAGCGGACAAAGTGAAGTAGCAAAACGCGGCAGAATTCAAGGAGCGGTTTCTTTTGGATTGGCAGGACTCTTTGGGATTTTGTGCATGCGGCAAACGTGGATACGGATATTGTCCTCAAGTCCGTTTGCGTGTCTATTGATATTCCATATTGCTTAGACCTGATATGATAGTTGAATGAGAGATAAGATTTAGTTGTGTGTATACGACAAGATATCGGCGATAGCAGGCCCTGCCTTGCCAAGGCTCAACCCTCATTATTCTCGGAGATAAAAAGATAAACGCAATCGTGCACTAATCTGGCGTTTCCATTCCATGCCTGGGAGGTTTTCTGGAGCTTTGGACTCACCCTTAAGCTCCAGTATTGGTCAGGAGAGCAGAGACTACACAGTTCAACTCCGCACGCTGTGAGACCTATCCAAAGACTGATAAGAGACGATAACCTCGTATTCAGGCAGGCTACGGCAGCCACTCACGAGCGTGGCTTTGTCCGGGCCCACTCAAAATACTGCACTCTTCTCCTCCACCAGCAACTATCATGATTCTTTCCCTTTTTGGGAGGGGTAGGTCATTAAAAATTTGTTGATGTTTTTCATGATTAGCACTAAGTGTTTTGTGTTCTTGCTCTTGAATATATTTGTACGCTGAAAGCCAGGGCTTTCTCAGCAGTGGTATCCTTAATGCCTCCAAAACGGCGATGATACCACCTGTTATCGACGACGACTTTTTTATGCCAAGTATTTGTTGCTGAAGACGCCATGTGTTCCTCCCCTTCTGAAATGATAGAATTTGGCTCCAAGTTGTTTTGAATGTCGAGCCTTATTTTCAAAACCCTGTAAAATAGACGTTTATCATTTTTTTAAGTTGGGCATATCTTCCAGTGGCTTTATATATGTTGGCTTAGTCTTATTCATGACTCACTCATCAAATTTGCTTAAGCTTATTACTTTTATACAAATGTAAAGCTTTTGGGTTACTGGTGAATGCATCAGTTATGATATATTACACTGCTCTTAATGCAACCAACAGGATTAGGTTAAGTTAGTGAACACTGTAGGAAAATTTGATTAAGTGCGTCGCAGCAGTAATTAAATTTGTATGAGTTACCAAGAATGTTCAAATGAATTAAGCTGAGTTAATCATCGTAGTGTGCATTTTAGTTGATAGAGTTGATCATTTTGAAGAAATTTCCTCATTAACATTTTTATGAACAATTACTAACCTTTGAAGTCATCACTGTAACTCATACGAGAGAAAGGCAAAAATTTAGGGTTTCCTTCATACAGACAAATCACGATCAAAAGTTTTTGCAAAAGTTAAATCACTTTTTACATTGGTTACAACATAACGATTTCAGTCATCAAATTCAAAGTAAAAATCTACCGGTATTCTAGTCCTCATGTTTTTCAGTTAGTTCATCTACATAAGAACATTTTAGCTTCTCAGCCAGTGTGTATAGAAGGAGGAGGCAACTGCTGCTTGTGAGTGTAAAAAACAACCTTTGAACGCATACCTTGTCAACGTTGTAAGTTCATGCACTGGTACTTTCAAGTTAAAACTTTGCATCGGGCGGGACAGTTCTCTAATGAATCACATCGAGGCAAAAGAAAATTATTACTATTTTTATTGATCCTCAACGCTTATTTTAGTTTATAATATTACCCGACAATACTATCACCCATCCCGACTTCCTGCAAATGTTTGTCACATTACTCAAATGACTCCCTGGATCAGTTTTCAATATTTTTCTTTAAGAATCTATTTTACAATTTTCGAGTTTGTTGCACTTTCGATGCAACATGTTCAATAAGAGTAATTCTCCTAAAACACTGTAATTCGGCACCACGTACTGACGTAATGCCTTTCTGTCTCACACATGCACCCCCACACAGCAGGTACCTGTGTAATTTTTGTTCACTCTGTGGAACCCTAATACTCTCACAGAACAAAATTTTTGAGTCACTGCCTGTACATTCATGAAAACACATATTTCTGACTGGTATCAGCACACTTATACCTTTTTCATGACTCCTCATAACTGAGGCTTAAGGCTTTCCTTCCTCCTCCGGGTTGCTCATGCAACCATGTGTCCTCATACCCATGGCTTATCTTCTGCTGGTTACCTGTGTCACTGTTTGTGCGGGCACTCATGAACAAAGCAAGCTTCTTGTACGTCCACAAAGACTCATACTTATACTCTTTTTGCGTATGGCTTAGTACAAACAATTCAATAGTTAACAATTGAGAACCTGCAAGAATAGTTTCCCTCTATTGTCTATTGTATACAGTAGTCATAAAACCGACAAACTTTTTTGTGTGTCAAGTAATCGGAAAACCGTCACACAAAAGTGTGTCATCAATATCAGTCTATGTATTGCGAAGCACTTTTGTGTGTCATGGGCTAATACGTCACACACACGTGTGGCAACTATGGCTCACACAGGCTAAGTCAATTTTATTTCACATTAATGTTTCACGCTCTAAAACTGGCTGCTGATTACGCTGATGTACCAACATGATCTAAGAATTTGAAAACGAAACAAGATCTTTAGGTTTTGGCTGAGAATTCTACTCCATTTACAAAATCCAAACTCAGTTCTGTTTTCAACGAGAATTTTTTGGCCGTTTTAAACGTGAAAATGTAACTTATCTCTCCCAACCGCTGAAAAATAAGGAAAAGAAGATACACGAATTTATATCAGAATTTCTCAAAATGATTTATTGACAGACGCAGAAATTTCATCCTCTTTGAACAGCTGTCTCGAGTAAGAAA
>JACJUY010016753.1:3182-13184 GCA_014220935.1 Platorchestia sp. MABIK | reverse complement strand
ACAACACTGCACGCAGCACACAACACTGCACGCAGCACACAACACTGCACGCAGCACACAACACTGCACGCAGCACACAACACTGCACGCAGCACACAACACTGCACGCAGCACACAACACTGCACGCAGCACACAACACTGCACGCGACAGCCAATAGCGTGCCTGCGTACCCTCGTCAGCCAGCCGATAGGAGTCCAGCATTCTAAACTCAACGGGGACGCTGTGCTAAATTCCAATTTTATGCTGAAATTAGTTCAAAAGTTGACAGTGGTGAATTTAAATCCAGTTCCAACCCCTCAAGAAAATAAGCCTCATATTAACAGTGTGACTGCGAACCTGAATTTTAATAGTCAATTCAAATTTGAAGTCGATTTAGAAAGCAATGTTGAAAGTCCCAAACATAACTGGATCATGTTTTTATATAGCTTTGATTGAGTATTTTAAAAATTGAGTTTGTGACTGATGGGGTTTGGCCGCTTGTCCAGGCCAACGGTTGACCTAATTAATTGCTGCATTTGTTTGAGTTCCAGCCACCCCTTAGACTCCCAAACGATACAGAATTTACCACCAATTCATTTATAGACTTTAATTTCACAGATAGAAGATATCACATTCACACAAATAATTAAGTACACTGAATTAGTAGCATTAGAAGTCACATCCATTAAATTTTGATCCCGTCCCCAGAATAAATAATATTAGAAAATTATGCACTCCATTGGGTAGCACGACCGAAGCCCGAAGATGAAGCGCGGAGGACAAACAGCGATCAGGCATCGGCTACGGCACAGGCTCCTTGAGGTGTCGACCACAGTGCCGCCTACAAAGAACGTGCTACTTAGACACTAAGCAGTAACTAAGTTAAGTATGCGACAACGTGACTAAATCTTATTTCACAACATTTGAAAGAAATGAGTAAAGCGGTGCAAACAGTCTATTTACCTGGCTCTGAAGACACCTATGAGAAAGTGAAGGTAATAAGAGCAGACACCAAGAGGTCACGTCGCAAGAACAGAAAGAAGTAGGATTCTGATGTCAGCAATCCGGATTGTTTATTTTGGGAATCCCTGACAGTGACTACTGGTTGGTCAGGAGCACGATGAAAACTCCCTCAGTGACCAAATGTGGCTCACGTCGCAGTCAAAGTGTTAAAAAATGTAAAGCGTTAAATAGTTGACAGGCTTTACTGTTCAAAACGCTCCAATGGATAGTTTGGGTTTTTAATTTTAAATTGATGCACACACCGTACATGTACGTGTGTTGTACAGTCGCCTGTATACTAAGCTGTTCGCGAGCTCTTTCCTTTTCCTGGGCCTCCAACACTCCAGATATTTACCTTCGCAGCTGCCTGCTGCCTCATGTCTTCGTCTGTCTGCTCTGATTTATGCTGCGTCTGTGCAGACTATGCACCACTGCACAGCGTGTGTGCAGCAAATGTGCAGCGTGTATGCAGACTATGTACCCCTGCACAGCGTGTGTGCAGCGTCTGCACGAGACTATATATACAAACAGCGCCACAGCACCACAGCGATGCGCATGAAAAAGCAGTCACTAACTCGCTCAAATGTATACTGACTTGCAGGCCCGTGGGACCCCACACCCTTCCCCCCCGACATGGAAGAGGGGTACGTTATGTGCCCCCCATTGCTAATCCCCCCTACACACTGCCCCCCCTCTAGCCCTTCCCCATAGCTCATACACCCCATTGACCACCCTTCCTCATCCCTCCACACTTTCTTTCCTTCCTCCACTGCCCTCAATTTCCCCTCCCCTCCCCCATTGACCCCCTGCCCCTCCTTCGCTGGTTTGCTAAACCAGTGTTGCCAGATTGGAATTTTTGGGCCAAATTTGTGTTGTTTCATCCTCTTTTCGAATAAAATCTGAACATTTCGTGAAATTTTGGAAAGAAAAAAAAACTCTCCACATAACGCAGTTTTGAGGTTAGATTAAATCATATCAATTAGTTTAGGTCTTCTTAGAAACAGAGAAGATGGAGGAAGGCATCATTTAGTAAAACGGGGAATTTATGCACAAAGCGCGTTCCTACCCAAGATCCCCCACGTTTAGAAACAGCAAATTAGGAAAAAAGTTCTTGAGGCAAATCAAAATTGAAAAAATGTAGGACATTCTGAAAACAGGACAGCCGTGCACTGAAAAAAGATGGTCTAAGATAGTCTAAAAAAAAAGAAAAGAAAAAACCATTCCATTTCATGAAATAGAAGGCCTGCCTGAACTACAGTTTGGGAATTCACATATTCCTCGAAGACGACGTTGGGAGGAATACAATTCTTAAGCGTGACACATGACACAGCTTCTCTTCTTTCGATTCCACAATTTTTGTGGTACGAAGAAGACGAAATAAATATGAACCATAAAATCGATTTGATTTTCATATCAACATCAATTTGTGGGAACCATGTGGTGTAGTAAACAAGCAATCAAACAAACAAACAAGCAAGCGATCAAGCAAGCAATCAAACAAACAAGCAATCAAACAAGTAAACGAGCAAGTAAACAAACAAGCAAATAGGCAATCAAGCGAGCAATCAACTGAATAGTATTGCATAACGGACTTAATTTTGACCTTCCACAAATTTTGAAGTATGAATTTTAAAGTAAATCAAGTTCCTCGTCATCCCACTGTAAAAATTTTGTAAAAATATTGATTATTAATTTCGCAACCAGTTATGTTTATAAATTTAGGCTCAATATTTGCTCACAGTTAAGCACAGGATATTAACCCTTTTTTTGGTGTAATGCATCAAGTTTCAGAAATAGCAATTCTTCAAGATGACGCTAAAACATTTCCCCAATTTCGACGAGACTTCCTAAACAAAGTCCGAAATTACTGAGGCCCATAGCGCAAGTTTCTATGAGAGACCCAAATATTTGTTAGAACTCTTGTTCACTTTTGGTCCCCTCAGATACCCTCTTCATCTGAGAGCACAAAACTTCCCTCGCGGGTTTCCCCTCGGGGAACGTTGCACGTTTATTGGCGACTTTTCTTCTGGGGCTGTGATGCGTGCAGCCAATCAGCGGCACGCAATCACCGCAACCTGAGCCGTGATTGGGCGACGCGGCCTGATTACTGCGGGCACCCGCTTTGTGTTGGTGCGACGACTTGCAAGGATGCTTTATAAAAGATGTTCGATGGTGTAAGATGTA
Source organism: Platorchestia sp. MABIK (assembly GCA_014220935.1). NCBI lineage: Eukaryota > Metazoa > Arthropoda > Malacostraca > Amphipoda > Talitridae > Platorchestia > Platorchestia sp. MABIK. The sequence goes on along the minus strand of JACJUY010016753.1, from coordinate 10,017 downwards.
AAAGATGTAAGATGATGTTCGTACATCGAAACGTTGCTTTTTATGAATAAACATTGATATCAAATTGTGTAGCGAGTGTTTTAGTAAATATGATAAGTAATTTTCTTGATCTTTTAACGCGTGATGAACTGGAAAAATTCCGTAAGGTAGAGAAATTGAAAAAGTTGCTTTATAAAAAAAAGGACTAGTGTACATGGACCATCAGATGTGACAGAATTCAACATTTTCCTTGAATAAATCTTGCAGATGTGGATGCCAAACAAATATATCCATCCCAATAGTACCCGCGATTAAATAAATCTTGCAGATGTGGATGCCAAACAAATATATCCATCCCAATAGTACCCGCGATTAAATAAATCTTGCAGATGTGGATGCCGAACAAAGATATCCATCCCAATAGTACCCGCGATTAAATAAATCTTGCAGATGTGGATGCCAAACAAATATATCCATCCCAATAGTACCCGCCATTAAATAAATCCTGCAGATGTGGATGCCAAACAAATATATCCATCCCAATAGTACCCGCCATTAAAATATTCTTGTACTTGTGCACTGGTGAAACTCGTATTACAGATACGGTCATTGAGCGTCCTTGTGAGCGTCACAGACACACGCAACCAGCGGACACCAAACTAATAAACACACCAAGGGTACTATTATTAGACTAAGTAGTGTGCTCGGCCCATCAAAAATAACGGGATTCAATGCCTTTCTTGAATAAATTTTCCAGATGTGGATGATAAACAAATATATCCCTCTTGACAGTACCCGTGATTAAAAAATATTATTGTACTTGTGCACTGGTGAAACTCGTATCACAGATACGGTCATTAAATTATTAGTATGAGCGTAACAGAGAAATGGAAGAAGCGGACACCAACAAATATATAAATAAGTATATAAATAAATGTATCTATAAACACACAACTGGTATTGTTAGGTTAGATTAGATGTTTTATTCCCATCAAACCTGCTACATATCATCTTGTACATTGATTTTTCAAATGCCTTATAACTAACACCAGGACGCAATGACGGTTACACCCATTTCCGACACCTGGGTAGAGTGGCGAATTGTGGTTGAGTTCTCCCTTTCTCAACGGGGAGAAATTACTGGGACGCACTGCCGGAATTCGAACTGCCGACACCTTCCCGTGAAGAGCGCGCTCTTAACCACTCGGCCACGGTGACCACAAAAGTCGTTATGTTGGCAGAAAGGATTTTTTTCTTGTGGGGACAGATGATGTATTCATTTGGGTTTCTTAACCGAAATTTTCTCTGCCAAGAAATGTAATGTCTATTTGCTGGGTATTAAATGTCTTGGTATTGAAAATGCGTAGTAAATTTCTGTAGGGTGTGCAGTTTTTCTTGGTGTATACGAACGTTTACATTTCAGATGACTCGTTCATTTACGCTTTATGTAAAATACATAGAATTTAAGACATATTGTGTCTGCTGGCTGATTATTAGATGACATAAAAGGAATAACGATATATGTTTTTATGCAGCCTCGACTTGACCTTCTCTCTTCAATTATTATTCAACTAGTGTGCACGGCCCGCCAAAAATGACGGGATTCAATACCTTTCTTGAACAAACTTTCCACATGTGGATGACTAACAAATACATTCATCCCAACAGTACCCGTGATAAAAAACATTGTACTTGCGCAGCGGTGAAACTCTTATCACAGATACGGTCATTATGGCTATCTTTATGAGCGTGACAGGGAAATGGAAGGAGCGGACTCCAAACAAATAAACCATGGGTATTGTTAGGTAGTAGCAGGACCCGTGGAAATTCTTTGGACAATCTCATCGGTGGACCCGTGAAAAAATTCTGTCAATATTACCTAACCAATGCTAACCTATCCTGTCCTAATCTGACCAAACCTCTCCTAAACGAACCTATCCTGATAAAACGCCAAACATATCAATGCATGTAAGGCCATCCTTCAATGTTACACTGAGGAATTCGGTATCCATGATACCGCACACTCAGGCATCCTATGTTTCTTAAGAAGCGGACACCAAACAGATATAAAAATAAATATATAAATAAACACACGACGGGTATTATTAGGTTAAATTAAATAATATATTTCATTGAATCAGTATTCAAAAATGTATTGAACTCAATTCGCATTCTATAATATATATGGAATTCATTTGATTATCAATAATATCTTGTCAAGTTGTTTTTGGTGTCGATACGCAATTTGAGACACCTTAATTATAAGTACATGTCATAGAAACACACCTCAAGTTCCATGAAATGATTCACCGAGCGTTAAAAATGTCTGCCTCTGACGGAAAAATCAACGCTGCCGCAAGGATTATTTCCCCCAAGTTTTGGGGCAACTTTAAAAAGTTACCCTGAGCGACGCCGAGTTGCCTCATATCACTTGCCAGGAAAACTTTATTTTTCCCTGAAATGTTCCCTCTAGTTCGAGTATGACCCGAAACTTGTCTGTATATTTTGCGCGACTTTGGAAGCTTATGTCTCGCAACGGCAGCATTTTTTATTCTTATATTAAATTGGATCTTTTCAGGAACGGATCCGCAGTGTTGCCACTCGGGAGCGCAGATTTTGACGAAAAATGTCTAGACTTGTGAAATTTTCTAGCGAGAATTTTGCCTTCTTTTGGAGAGAACAGAAACTACAAAATGCTGTAAAAATTTGTCACAAAATTTGGCAAAGGTCATTACTCAATACTGAAGAAATTCCTTAATTGAATGTTAAAAACAAGTAAGATAATCAACAGTAAGTGTTGCCTGTGAAATTAAAAACCTGAATCTAAATATGATAGATAAAATAACCTTACAATTAAGCATCAAAAAATATAAAGCTGAGAGAGAAAATAAAAATTTGGCTGCACTTAACGTCGCAATTAAAATTCTGATGTGCAATACTACATAAGTGGAGACTAGTGAAACAGGCGGGAATTGCATCAAGGCTGGAATTGCATCTTGGCGGGAATTGCATCAAGGCTGGAATTGCATCAAGGCTGGAATTGCATCTTGGCGGGNATCCATCCCAATAGTACCCGCGATTAAATAAATCTTGCAGATGTGGATGTCAAACAAATATATCCATCCCAATAGTACCCGCCATTAAAATATTCTTGTACTTGTGCACTTGTGAAACTCGTATCACAGATACGGTCATTGAGCGTCCTTGTGAGCGTCACACACACACGCACCAAGCGGATACCAAACAAATATAGAAAAACACCTAGTGTGACTGCCTCAACAAGTTTTTTGTGGGGAAGGGTCAGAAAAGAAAACGGATGATGCGAAACTTGTCTTAAGCAGCCATTTATAATACATAAATTTTCCTATTGGGAGAAAGGTGTAGTTAGTACAAAAACAATACAAAAAAATACAGTTTTTAGAGGTTAAAATCTTAAGGTGATGCAGAGTGCAAATCAGAAAATAAGGACGCAAAAGTTTGGTCAGAACTGCATCACCGGCACAAGCAAATACATCTCAGTGAACACGGGTAATACTATAGCGGCTCAGCCAACACACAAATTGTGGGCGAGTCTTCGCACAATTTTCATAAGTGCATCCTAATGGCACACTCAGATATAAGCCGCCCACCTAATGAGACACTCATAAAATACTAAGGTCAGGTAGTACTCTAGACACATGACCAACCAGATGGACGCTGAATTGAAGTTACACGGCTATTCCTATATAAACAACGCTTTGACAACTTGAGATGTCTATGACTCAAGATAACCAGTCATAAAGGTCTAGGAATTCAACAGCACCACCTGGACATAATTATAACACATACATTTACAAAGGTGGTCAATAGCTGAACAAGTGGGCACACTTAGACACATCAGTACAAGTAAATAAATTACCTAAAGGGGATGAACACAGTCTTGTAGGACGCGCATAATCAGCTAGGCAATCTACCAAAGCCCTCAGTCAAGCCAATATCACTACATCAAAATAGGCAAATACACCACACTCTTCATTCTGGCTTTCAGCAAGTCTAGTGAGAAATTACATGACTTTAGGGCTCAAAAACCGCAGTTTTTATCCATTAAAGCAAGTATTTATACAACACAGTGTGCATAGATCAGAGCAAGGCTAATCAATCTAATCCAAAAATGCATGAGTTGGCAAGAGAGTATCACAGCACAGATCAAAAACAGACTCGACAATTAGAACAATGTGTACAAAACTATTAGCAAGAGAGCTACATAACATTGACACCATGAATGAGGAGTCATCTAGTATCTTAGAGCCATATGAGCACAGACGGAAAAGCTGTGGCAGCATATATTCCAAGCCAACATCATTTGAAGTCTTCCAGCTTTTCTCGGGTCTAAGGATATACTGTCACGCATTAGCTGAAGACAATGCAAAATAAATCCACAAACACAATGGTACAACTTTGTCTATATCACTTAATAATTAACACACTTACATTTCCTTCTCTGGTGTCTACACAATACACTTCTGATAACTGGCGGCCTCTGCTCCGCTCGCAGAGCTTATGCAGGGTGTTGGTGGAACTCTTGGTACAAATTTCGGCTACTAGTAGAAAATACAAATTTAAACACTTTTTCATCAGTAAAAAAATATCGAAAAACGCTTAGTTTTTTAATTATTGGGGTTAGCAGTTTTTAATGCAGCGCTTCAAGAACTCACGGCGATCCTAGTTAACCACATGCACTAATGTTCAATAATAACACACGAGGGTAATGAAAAACATTAAATAACATGAGGTACTTAAATAAATAATTGAAAGTATCGCATCAAAGTAGGTGTTCAAAATTTCGACCATTAACATCGATACACGCACGACACCTTCGTCGAAGCGAGTTGCGTCCGTTGCTAAACATTCCTAGGTTGTCAGCGATATCTCCAGCAGCGGTTGCAATTCGAGCGACAAGGTCTTCTTCCGACTCCACAGGTGTCGCATAAATCAGATATTTCAAGTGCCCCCATAAGAAAAAATCTAACGGAGTCAAATCAGGTGATCTCGGTGGCCAGGACACAGCACCACCACGACCAATCCATCGATTTGGAAATTGTTGGTCAAGAAACCGTCGCACATTTAGAGCATAATGTGCCGGAGCTCCATCGTGTTGAAACCAAAGATGTCTACGAATACATAATGGCACAGTTTCCAATAGACCAGGAAGGACTTCTTCAAGAAAGATTTTGTACACATCTCCAGTAAGACGCTCTGGCAGAATGTATGGACCAATGAGTTGATTGTGCACGATACCTGCCTAAACATTGACAGTGTAGCGATGTTGATGATGACGTTCATGGATGACATGAGGGTTGTTCTGCTGCCATGAGTGAAAGTTGTGATAATCAAAAATTCCATCTCGGCTGAAGGTTGCTTTATCCGTAAACAACACACACTCTGCAAAATTGGCATCTTCTACCCCCCGATATAAAAACCACTGCGCGAATCGCTCACGAGGACCATATTCAACGGGAAGGAGACCCTGGACTCTGGAAGTGATACGGATGATAATTATTCCGGTTCAATACATGCCACACTGTACTATGGTCACGAATACCCAAAGATGCTGCTGCGGCACGGGTGCTCGTACGCGGGTTTCTACGGAAATATTCCAACACTTCTTGCTCTCGATGATAATTTATTGGGCGACCAACGTCTACTCTGTTTACACTAAAACTGCCGGTTTCCGTCAATCTTCGGTGCAATGCAGGGAATAATCGATGATCAGGGACTCCTCGATTAGGGTAACGTTCGTGATAGATTCTCGCGGCACGTCTTGCATTACCATTAGCGGCACCATAAGTGAAATGCATGCCTGCCATTTGTGCATTTGTAAGGCGATACATCTTACCACTTCAGTGCCACGGTGCTAACTGGCAAAAGATACACATACGCTTCTCACCAGGGGTCGCTAACGTTGACTAGGAATTTCTAGAAATTTCCTGAATCTGTGAATTAATGTTTTAAACTGTAAATAAAACATGTTCGATTCTGCCAACACTTGTTCATTCTAATTCCCCATATTGCCTTTATTCCTGTCTGTTGCGAAATCGCTGTTGTGTTCTTGTAGCGCAGCATTAAAAACTTCTAAGCCCAATAAATAAAAAACTAAGCGTTTTCGATATTTTTCCGTGATGAAAAAGTGTTTAAATTTGTATTTTCTACTAGTAGCCGAAGTTTATACCAGGAGTTCCACCAACACCCTGTGTACCTAACGTCCGGAAGCGAGTGCTTCTGGCAAACAAGTGAGCTTGCGGAATGATTCTTTCGAGGTTCGAAGGTATAAATTTTCCATCGCTGTTTGAAAACATTAATTTCCTAAATTGCTGCGAAGGCAGCACACCTAGGGTAATATTAGGTGAGAAGAAGAAGAAGAGTCGAGGCGTAATTTTATTCCTTATTTTCCACCTCAAAATAGGTGATAAAAATCCTCCTATTTAATCCTGTATGATCCTATTCAATCACGAATCCTCTAATTCAGTTCTGAATCATCATATTCAATCTTGAATCCTTCTATTCAGTCCTGAATGATCCTGTTCAATCCTGAATTTTCTTTGCTCGATGAATCAATCCTGAATGATCCTAGCACGCTGAATCAATCCTGAATCATCCTAGCAAGCTGTATCAATCCTGAAGCATCCTAGCACGCTGAATCAATCCTGAATCATCCTAGCACGCTGTATCAATCCTGAAGCATCCTAGCACGCTGAATCAATCCTGAATCATCCTAGCACGCTGAATCCATCCTGAATGAACCGATCACGCTGAATCAATCCTGAATCAACCTAGCACGCTGAATCAATCCTGAATCATCCTACCACGCTGAATCCAT
>JACJUY010016752.1:0-11072 GCA_014220935.1 Platorchestia sp. MABIK | reverse complement strand
TAACCGATAACCCGAAATCGTTATCGCGATAATTTATCGCGATAACGCCCAGCTTTGATCATCAGGGAGGATCAGTAGCAGATAAATCAAAATTATTAACCTAGGTATATTTTCCTTATCACTTTCAATAGTCGTACAGTCAAATCCACCAACAAACTAAGCTTTGAAATAACCTGAGCAGGCCATTAACCCTAAAACGACAAAAACATTGGATCTTGAATGGTAGTTTCTCTCAAATCATAAATGAAACCCAGTGAATGTGAACCTCTCATCGAATCATTCAGAAAATAAGAACGATGCGAGTGATTTCCTAGTGTCCTTCAGAAAGTTCGGTGGTCGACATAGGGTTAAATTTCTCTCAGTTACAGTAGAGAGGGTTCTTAAAAGAAATGAAATATTCCGACCAAAAGAGAGACTACACATATCCTAGACCAGGGGTTCTCAAACTTTTTTCAACCAAGGACCACTTTTATTACACAAAAATAAGCTGAGGACCCCCTCACATGTGTTCCCCTTCACATGTGAGTATTTGTATATACAGTATACATTGTACGCTCTGTATATATACATATATGTGGGTGTATATATACATTGTTCGCACTGTATATATACATAAATGTATGTGTATATACACTGTACGCACTGTATATATATACCTTTATGTGTGTGTTTATATGCATTGTACTCTCTGTTTCATAATATCAACAGTCATGGAAATCTATAAATAAATACCTTAACTGCATCCACTGTTACATTCGTTAAATTTTTCGGACCCCACTTTGAGGGCCAGGAGGCGTAGGATCAGCAATAGTCTCAAGTTAGTCAAGTGTGTCTGTCCTATCTATGGGGACTGGCGCCCCCAGGGAGAGACTGCTAGGTCACCTCAGCTATTGGTAATGCTACTTGCATTTTTTTTCATACCTACTTTGCATTTTTCAGTTTTGATGTATTCTTCCCTATCTCATGTCTTACCTTCTTTCTTACTCGCTGTTTCTATGCGCAGGGCATCCTTCGAGGGAACACACTATGTGCATAGATCCCTCGTTTTCCTTAGTCCATATTAAATGGTTCTTTTCGTTTCCTCTGTCAAAACATTGTTTTCGAAACAGAGCTCAACTCAACTATTTGAATGCATTATGACTTTCAATCTTCTGCAAAAAACAATGACATGGGTTTTTATGATACCCATGTAAGTCCACCTTCTTAAGATCTATATGTTAAAACCTTTTCAAAACGAATGCTATTTTTACCTCAAAATTATTAACACTAAACTTTTTTCTTCCCATTCTTTCTTTTAACAACGAATGCTATTTATACCTCAAATTGACTGGCAATGAACTTTTTTTCTTTCTATTCTCTTTTAAAAATGAATGCTATGTTAACCTCAAATTGATTGACAAAAAACAGTTTTTTTTCTCCTCTCTATTAATCTAGTGCATGACAATTTAATCATCACAAGCGTCAGTAGCACACAGCTGGCAGCGTAAACTCGTCTGGGCTGACTTAACTTCACTACGTACAAGAACTGTAACGTGTTAGCGACGATTTACCACGAATATTTTGGCAAAAAATCGTGGTTCGTAACGTTTTGATTCTTGCACGTTGCATAGCCCAGTCGACTTGAAAGAACTTACGCTACGATGTGCTCGCTACGACGATTGAAAATATTTCGGTTGCGAGTATGTACACCCAGTGCTGTCAACACGCGTACACTCCTTTACCCTTTAACACCCCAGAGGACTATACGGTCCTCTTTCGAAAGTAGCCCTGATATTTTCTATTTATTGCTAAATTTGCTTCCTAATGTGTTCTTTGAAGTTCACCGCCGAGTGGCAGTTTCTTTTTCACTTTGATATCGGAGGCAATCTGATGGCAGAGCCAGCCTAATGACGGTGGTTGTAATGACGGTGGTTGTGATGACGGTAATATGAGTACAAAAATGCTAACGTTAAAGAGTTGATGATGGTGGTTGTGATAACGGTAATATGAGTACAAAAATGCTGACGTTAAAGGTATTATTTCAGATGACAGACACGACCGATTACTAGTTAGAATTCCATCATTCCATCAATGGAATTCATGTTCCTAGGATGAGAACTTATACAATTTCGCTGCATTTATACAGATTTTCTACAACAGACGGAGCCTCGACCGTCACGTCCACACTCGCGCTGGCCGTACCTGCAGCGGCGCTGTGGTGGACGTGTTGGTGATGAACGCAGCTCTTGAGTGAACGCTCCTCTCGTGTGAACGCTCCTCTGGTGTGAACGCTCCTCTGGTGTGAACGCTCCTCTGGTGTGAACGCTTCTCGTTTGTGAACAAGCCTCGCATATGGAGTAAGTCCCAATGGTATATGTTCATAACAATGTTACGAACGATGACTGTATATCAGAGCACTGACAAGTGGGAGCCGTTTCACGTAAGAAAATTTGAAACACAAAGGAGCATCTAGACTTGTTATATCGATATTGTTGGAACTAGAAGTTTTCTGACCATTTATATTGTTGACTATGCTATTGTTAAGAAGTAAGATACAGACACATGTACTGGTAAATATTCATCTATTGGCTGAGGTCTCATGAAAAAACAACGTGCTTTGTGATGACTAGAACCGACACCAATAGTAAATTTCTTCTGTGTTATGAGATTTTTATGCGAAGATTATATTTACTTTTAATGAACTCAGTCCTTCCTTCATTCTCCTTTTCAAAACGCAGGTCAGTGACATTCACAGAAAATATTTGTACGATGTTTATTACATATTGTATGATCAATGAATGAACGTTAAAATAAAACTGTGACTGGTTCTATTTTAACATGAAAAGTGAGTCACTTCCGGCCTCTAGAAGTTCGTTCAAAACTTATCCCAAATCAAGGTAGAGGTTCGAAGTCAATCTAAAATTAGGAACGCTGAAATTCAATCAAGAAATTTTGACTTACTGAGAGAATTCTGCTCTCCAGCATCATGAGACGGTTACTAACTTGTCAGAATTGGTTTGGTGAATTCCATTATCAGTTCAGCAGCAAGTAACCACTTGCGGCATTACAAGTGGCTTTCAAACAATATTAAATCTACGTTTTCCTTCAACAGAGAAGTACCAAATTAATTCAAAATAATACGCTATCTCATTGAAGAAGAACTACTCTTAGCCTTTTTCCGTATCTTCCTCTTCCCTCATATGAGACCGATTCCCCAAAAGCCAAACTGAGAACAATCCTTTCTTCTCCCCTCTACTTGACAGATCCTTAAAAATACCAAAGCAAAAACGTCTCTTTTTCTCCCCGTCTATCAAACGGAATATCTTAATACCAAGAACGGAATACACATTTTTCCATCCTCAATTCGAGGGCATCTCTAAATACCAAAGCAAAAACATCCTTACTTCTCTCCTCTACTTGACGTCTCCTCTAAACACCAAACCAAGAACACTTTCTTCTAACTTTTTCATTTGACAACTCCCATAAATACCAAACCAAAAACATCCCTTTTCCTTCTCCCCTCTACTTAATGTCTACCCTACATACTCGACCAAAAACACCCTTTCACCCTTTTTTACTACACGGCCTCAAATACTGAACTAAGAACACCCTTCTAACCCCCTTTACTAGAAATACCAAACGAGGATGTCAATACCCCCTTAAATACTAAACTTTACTAAAAATACTCCCTAAATACCAAACCAGGATGGCAATACCCCCTAGGATACCAAACTTTATTAGAAATACCCTCCAAAATTCACTAGAAATGCACCTAAATACCAAACCAGGACGGCAAACTCTGCCTGTCTTCCTGAGTCTTGATGCTCTGTCGGTACTCGCGCTTGGCGACCTCGATGTCCTTGTTGGGCTTGTGATCCTCGTCGACGATGTCAGAGGGGAACAGGTCGGGGAACTTGAAGGTCTCGTTGTTGCCCTGCACAACAGACCTCCAATTGAACAGAAAGAAACCCTGCATGTACAGAAAGAGTAAATAAAAATACATACACCCCACCAAATAGGGTAATTCGAGCACCGAGTAAAATGAAGAGTTGGCGAACGCACAGAAAGATTAAATAAAAGCATCCCCATCCAAGAAATATGGTAATTTGAGCACCAAGCAGATATTAGAATAATTCGTAGAGTAATTCAGAGATAGAACTGCAGTAAATATAAAAAATTAATAGCACGATGATCGACTAATAATAGTTGACTATGTTAGCTTGTGCAAGAAATGGATTGAAATATGTGTTATTAAGTTTGAAGGTAGACATACTCGCACAGCAGTAACCAGAAATTAGAGCACTTGGTGCACTGGAAAAAAAAGTTTGAATGTAAAAACGAACCCCAACTCGCTAAGATAATGTCTCGAATATGTAAATTTGCCAAGACTTCAGAAGGATGTCTTAGATCTGAATTATAAATTAGAATGTAAACAGACCAAGATTACATGAGTTAGTTCAAGTGTCTCTAACAGCAACAAAGGGGTTCCAAAGAAAGGAAGGGTGAAGGCACATTTAGTGAAGAATTTAAGCGAACGCCGAATCTTTGCACAAGGTGTGTTCCCACAAAAGATTCCTGAGCATGAAAGTTAAGAAGGAAGGCTGCTAAACAAGATAAAAGTTGATGAAGAAAGTAAAAGGTGCTGATAAACAGAACACCAATGAACCGAAAAAACGAACAAACAACATGTCATTTAAACAAAAAAGAAAGCCTACCTAACTCTCAGCTCGGAACCTCACATTTTCCTCCACAAGTGCTCATTCCCATGATAAAATAGTTGCACCCCCCCCGAAGAGGGAACAACTAAGAAAACATACCAACCAAACCTCGAGCGCAAACCAAGAAAATTCAGCTGGGTCCAGACCAAAAGAATTAATTTGATGATAAAATAACACAGCACTCCGAATATTATTAGCAACCTTTTAGATCGAAATAAAGATATAATAACAAAAGATATTCGTGAGCATTTATGAAAATATGCAATATCCAAAACACTGGTACAGTCCCAACGAAGAGTATGAGCATGTCTAAAAAACAATCACGCTGGAATCAGGCATAACTGCATTAGGTTGGAAACAAAAAAGAATAGAACTTGATAGCCATCAATAAAGACCCAAAACGGAAGTACAGCAAGTAAACGAGGAGATAAATAAAGAAAGCAAGCTTTGTGTAGCCATAACAGCCATTCTCAAAAAACGAAGATAAGTACTCTCTCAAAAGATGCAGTTTGAATAGGTTTTACACTGAATTATTTAATGATGTACATCCCTACAGCAGTCGAGTTGAGATCAATGTTGAAAATTGAAGTGTCTCTACATGACTTTTAAACATACTGGTGGCTGAAAAAGCACTTACAGATACTACAAGATTACTACTCAGTGACATTAAAAGCATTACTTATTTTCCCTGCACTTGATAGGAGCTTAGAGGTATTTTAAAATGACATTTTTGAGAAGGATATAGAATGTCAGGAACATATTTGGCCCCCTGCAAGCATCAACCTTATAATGACCAAATTGTTTTGCTCTTGAACAAAATAAAACGTTTATTTCCTTTAAATTATCGTTCATGAAACCCAGCAAAGTGTGAACGTTTGATCGCAGGATTTAGAATTTAAGAACGATGTGATTGATTTCTTCATGACCATCAGAAAGGACGATGGTCGAATGATATTTTCAAAATTGCTTACTACAATTCACCTTGAATCTGAGTTGAAAATTGAAGTTCAGTTTTCCCTGCTGCTGTCAAAGTGTTGAAAGAAACATCACACGTTTTTCCCTGCACTTGATAGGAGCGCAAAGATATTTTAAAAGGACATTTTTGAGGATGTAGAATGTTTGTTGGGAACACATTTGGTGCCATAACACCATCCAGCAAATCCACAACACTGGCAAGCTGAACTCACCGGTGACAGGCAAATAGTCCACAATAATTGAAATAACAGAGAACTAGAAAGAAATGTAATTTCGAAAATCAAAACACGTTGCTTGCATCACGACCCATTGGTGGGTCGTGCTTAAGTTCTTCCTGCTGCAAAATGACCCATCAATGTTGAATAGAAAAATTAGTAATGCTCTTAATATTACTTAAAAGTAATATTGTAGTCTCTGTAAGTGCTTTTTTGGCCACCAGTATGTTTAAAAGTCATGTAGAGATGCTTTAATTATCAACATTGATTTCAACTTGACTGCTGTAGGGATGTACATCATTTAATAATTCAGTGTAAAACATATTCAAACTGCATTTTTTAAGAGGACTTTTCTTTCTAGAAAATTTTAACAATTTTTTTTTTAAATTAATGGTTTTTAATGGAGCCAGTTGTTCGGTATTCATAAAATTGCTTACTACATTTGACCTGAAATTTGAGTTGAATATTACACTTCAGTTTAACCCAATGCAGTCAACGTGGTTTTGTCTCCAGAAAGGACAGTGGATGTTTGCTATTTTCAAAAGTGTTTACAACAATTGTCTTTGAATTTGAGTTGAATATTGAACTTCAATTTAACCAGTTGTAGTCAAAGTGTTAAGGAAGTTGAAATAGGACTGAGCCAGAAACCGGCAAGGGCCTCACCAGAGTGACGTGGGCCACCTTCACGTCGTCATCCTTCACGACGTAGTTAGCAGACATAACCTTCCTTGTTTCACCTGAAATGTGCAACTAGATATTACATAATGGCTTTACAGGTTAAACCATGTAGAAAATTTAAAAATTCACTGCATTCAGGACATTCTGTTGTCCTGACTGAAGGCACAAAATTTTAATGATGATACACTTCCTATCCTTGAAGAATTATTTCGAAAAAATATATTTACCAATTTCACGTCATTTTCACTGCATTTAAAAAAAATATTTTAATGAAGAAATTTGATCAACCCTAATTCAGGGATGTTAAAAATCCTCTATCAGAAATTTGGCACAGTGGACCCCCACCATACGACATTAATTCGCTACGGAGTTGGGATCGTAAGGCAAAATCGTTGTATAGAGGGCAATAGAAACTGACCAACAGCAGCAGACCAGCATCTTAGTGACATATGCAGTGACGCATATAGTGACGTATGAGCGTGGTATGAGGCGAGTGAGTCGTACAGTCATACGCACGCACACTGACCACTGTGTTTGAATTTTGGAATTTTTTGGCCGTGCGAGAGACATTGTTGTTGATGCCGTAGGCAGGATAAATGCCCGAATAAGAGGACAAAAATACTGCGTATTCCACTTTGCAATGTGAAAAAAACCTAAGCTAGGGACGTCGTAACCCAGGGTTCCACTCTACATTACTTTCTTACTACACAAATGTGAAACTTTAAATTTATATGAAGAATAGCATCCACAATAGACTTTCATAAATGTAAATAATGAAACATTACAATATGAAAAGAGGAACTTTCGAGTAGCAATTGTGCCCTTGACTTTATTTTAAAGCAAGTGCACCAAATATAAAGCAATAACTTATCAGCACAACATTAGACTGCACCAAATTACCAAGAATTATAAATCACTAAATGAAATTTCCAATAAAAGTTATGCAAGAACAGTAAATTTCAACTGATATCCTAACTAACAACATAACAAAACTTACCCATTTCAATCTCCATTCTGATATGCTCGACAGGCAGCTTGTAGATTTTGGTGAGGTAGTTTTTGATGTCATGGATGGTCATTTTCATGGAGCAGTGGAAAGTGACAACATTTGATGGCTGCTGCACCGTGGGCCGCACCGGGTACACGTTGAAGTTGGTGAGGAACGACCGAAGTTGAGGGTTGCCTCTCTGGTACAGTGGATACCTGTCAATTAACACAATATCAGATGGTGTCAAACTTTGTGGGCGGGTGCTGGCTAATTGATATAATAATAGACGCAATTAATACAATAATAGATGGTGTCAAATTTTTTGGGTGCTGTATAAAAAAGTTATGAAAACAAAATGAAAAGCATTGTATTGCTGCACCCATGTGGATGATGTCCAATGTTTTGAATACGTTATAACTTTATACATGAAGATGTGTTACAATATAATTTGCAAATTATGTTGCTTAGGAAGAGATTAATTGACAGTGGAGAAATAAAGTTCCCACATTGCACACGTGACTTCATCCATTAATACTTACAGCCTTGCAAAGCATTATTCAATTCAGTGTCTAAACTTTGAAAGTACATCAGAGGAAATTCTTTTAAAAGTGTAAAAAATTATGCTTTCCATGGAATTCTGAATGAGCAACTATTCATGGAATTTTAAATCAAAATTTAGAGAATAGTTTTAAAAAACATTTTAAGAATTGAAAAAAATGAAAACATGATTAGCCAAATATATTTTAAAATATATTACAAAATATATGCTAAATGCACACTTCACATTCAAACACTTGCAAAAAATTCTATTGATAAAAAATTATACCATGTCCCAAGTGAAATATGAGTTTTAGCTATTTCAATTTACAAAAAATTTCATAACTCATTTTTAAATTTTTACTTGAAGAAATAAATATAAATATTTATTGAACAGTATATCTGAGAATAATATAAAACTTCAACTTAAAAATTGAAAATAATTAATACATAAATTGCATTATGCATTTCCATCATCATTCAAGTATTCACTAGACATTATCATCATAGAATGCTTACTAATATAGAATTTGAATTTAAAAATTAAAAAAATCAAACAAAAATTGCATTATGCATTTACATCATCATTTAGAATTCATTAGACATTATAATCATTGCATACTCACAATCTGTTGGACATTTTGCCACGGAATAATTCCCCAAAGCTCGGGAAATGTTTAAATGTCTAAATTTGTTATGTTTGTTGTGATGAGTGCAGCACAATGCCGTTACTCCTGTGAGAGAGCACAAATTAAGTGGAGGAAATCAAACACAAACCATCATTCTAATTGCAGTTAAAATCTCCAGTTCTAATACATGGCTACATTGAACACAAAAATAAATGCAATATTTGTTATCAAAATGATGCCAGGTAGCTACTACTGAGTACACACTAATCTTGATAACAATAACTTCTATTCAAATCATTTACTGAGAGTGATTTTCTCAACTGCACTTATTTATGCATTGTAATATAATAATTGTTATGCATGATTGGTGGACCACAATCATTGTGTTAGTCATTTTTAACAATGTCATTAAAATAGCTGTAAGTTAATATCATTTGAATATATTTAAGTTTACAAAAATATTTGTTTTATATATAAAGATCAAATTTATTCTATGTCCAGACATAATGAAGAGAAGTTTCAATATTTATCACTTCTTTTAGGAAATAAAACTTTTAATAATGCCTGTTCCAGAAAGATAGCCTTTAAAATTTTTTAAATACTTTTACATTTAATTTTAATACCTTTCAGCAATGCAAGGCATAGTTCAGAAAATATTTTGTTACTTAAAATTGCCAGTTTATTCCAAGTGAAATAGTATTCTTAATTAGGATACAAAAAGGAAAATTAGAAATTATTTCACTATTATATTTTGAAAGCTACTTCTAACTTAAATGAATTACAACAGCCAGTGTTATCATAGATAAAAACAATAAAATATGGTAACAGAAAAGATTTTATAAATATCTACATTTCTTGTGGCACCAGATATTAATAATGAATTTGGCAATTAATTTGATAAAAACTTTTTATAAGCTATTGAACAAAAATTTTTTAATTAACAAAAAGTTACTCAAGAATAAATTGATGGATCACAATGCTCAAACCATAATGCAAAACATAGAGTAGAAGTTTTTGTGATACAATAAATAAAAAAATAAAAAATACCTCCAATAGTATTAATCAACAACGCAAAATATAATGTAGAATTACAATGAAATACAGATACACTGAGTATAGTATAACATCTGTAGGGCAAAAATCATAATTGAGTAGACAGTAAAAATTTTTTGTTTCTTTACATATTGCAGCCTTTTAAAAAACAGAATTTCAAGACTTTGTACATTTTTACCAAACCTCTACTTGTTGCCTTCTTGTAGTAAAGTATTATTCAATTAACAAAAATTTACTGTCAAATTAAACCGCAAACCTATTTGAGTCATTTTAAAGTTTTATAAAACACTCATTTGATTTCAAAATTAGAATATAATTTGCTCACTAAAGAGCAACTTTGTTTACAATCTAAACTTGAATATGAGGGCTGACAGCATTGGGGCCTTTAATGGCCCAAAATTTTCTCAGCAACACTCGTTATATTTATGCAAAGAATTCAGCGTCTGCGCACCAGACTTGTCCAATAAACTACTCAGGATCCAATAATCCCTGTCACACGCTACCATTGGACAGCATCATTGGGATAACCAGTGCGTTAGAAAAACACCCTCAGGCATGGTGGGTCAATACAACCCACTCTACATGACTTACTCCTTCCAGTCATTGTTTTTTACCCCATGAACATACAATAGAAATTTTCATAGCATCAACAAGAATCAACAGCACTCTTGATCCAATCCAGCACAACAGGTCATATCACAATCATCTTCAGCACAACTGTTATACCACTGACTCATTCTCTCCACGCTGTTTGAACACCACATTCATGAAAATCTTCCTCTCTTGCTCACACTTACTACATTCCAGCACAAAATGTTCAATTGTTTCTTCCACTCCCCTATTACACTGCCGACATAATCTATTATTGTTCTCATTACACCTCCATGTGCGTCTATTCATACTCAACTCCTTACACCTCACAGCAAACAAGAGTTGGCTTTCAAAACTACCTTCATAGAACATCTCCCACTCAGGCCCATTTTTTCGCAAATACCAGATTAGTGTAAGCCTTCGCGTCATGCTAAGCATCCATTTGTTCAATCTAAACTTATTTGTTGCCTCTCAATCTATTTTTTTTTTCATCTCTTGCTGTCCCACTCGGGTTCTGTACCTCCAACATTAATGAATGTTAATGCCAGTCATCTACAGGTCTCCCAATTCTAACACGAATTATCTTTTGCATACTCAGTTTCCTTGCATGCTCCCAACGTATTTTCTTCCATTGGCTCACACTTGAACTTGAACTTGAACTTGAAATTGAGGGCCGACAGTGTCGGGGCCTTTGTAACGGCCTGCAATT
>JACJUY010016745.1:0-10620 GCA_014220935.1 Platorchestia sp. MABIK | reverse complement strand
AGCTCTGGGATACGTTCCTGATATTTCTACAGACATTCGGGGACATATCTCAAACTCTTTTAAAATAGAGAAAAACAGAATCGTGAGCATCTGATTTTGAGCCCAACTGCTACAGATATGGTATCCTTAAGTGTTCCTAACCTAACCAAGGGTATAATTTCAAACACCTCCCTGTTAATCATAGTGAAAACTTGGTGGACCCTGCAACAGGTGCACACACTCAAATGATTGAGAGTGTATGGCATAGTTCAAAAATGAAAAAAAACATCAAGGAGGCACTCACCGACAAATGATGGACTCGTGTCTGTGTGAATTTGCGTGGCGTAAACGTACCGAGAAACCGCAGTATTTTCATAAAATATTAATGGATATAAGTGAATTTAAGGCTTAATAATTTCTCCACAAAATGGTTATCATTTTCGTGTTTTTCACACTAAAATACATACTTTGGAGAAAAGAAAATATTAAAATTCGACAGGCCCCCCAAACCGAAAAGAGCCGTGTTTGCTTCTGCACACTGTGAGTGTTAGTACATACGTACACTACTTGCGTTCACGCTGCTATTTCTGAGACTAAATGCTACATCATATTACTAGTTTAAACCTGTAAATGGAGAAAAATATTTTTAATTAATTTAGTCGGATAATAACCTCAGTTGGCAAATAAAGATTGCTAAACAGTGAATACTTGTTTGTTCATACATGCTGATAACGGTATCGTGCAAAGTAAAGCGGAAAGATGACGCAATCGAAAAACTTTGTGCGGGAAACGTATCAAACGATATAGTTAACATAGCAAGAGAAGTTTTATCATTCCTAATCGAAAACTTTGCTGTCAATAATGTTATATTATAAGGTATATTAGGGAAAAATTTTATTATAACACCCATGTAGGGTTTATAATGATTTTATTTTTTAATACAATTGTTAAAGTATCGGTATCGGTAGTAGTATCGGTCAAAGTATCGGTATTTCCAAGTATCGGAGTGTCGGTATCGGCCAAAAAATGGGTATCGGTATCGGCTAAATAAATGGTATCGGTATATCACAAATTAATTGGTACAAGTTTTTTCAATTCTTACATATTTTTTGACATAAAAGCTCTACGTATTGTACATACATATTCTTAATTGTTGATAATAAGTAATATTATTGTTTTTTAACTATTATTCTCTATACTAGTGTGCACCGCCCGCCAAAAATGACGGGATTCAATAACTTTCTTGAACACACTATCCAACTAATAAAAATATCTACCAGTACCCTTGATAAAAAATATTGTTGTAATTGCACACTGGTGAAACTCGTATCACAGATACGGTCATTATGGCTATCTTCATGAGCATGAAAGAGAAATGGAAGCAGCGGATTCAAAATAAATAAACCAAGGGTATTGTTAGGTAGTAGCAGGACTCGTGGAAATTCTTCGGACCCGTGTAAAAATTCTGTCAATATAACCTAATCTATGCTAGCCTATCCTATCCTATCCTAATCTAACCAAACTAATCCTAAACGAACACATCCTGATACAATTCAAACACATCAACGCATGTAAAGGCCATCTCTCAATGTTCTACTTAGGAATTCGGTATCCATGATACAGCAAACCCAGACATCCTATGTTTCTTAAGAAGCGGACACCAAACAGATATATAAATAAACACACAACGGATAATTTTAGGTGAGATTTTTAAAAGTACTTCTATTTTTTTTCATTGTTCAGTTGTGCAGACCAGCTGATTAAAGGTTTATTCATTAAAATACTGTGCAAATATTACAAAAATGAAAAAGGATTATTATGCCTTTCACAAAAGTGTGAAGGAAAGATGTACATCCAAGCTAGCAGAAACACTACTCAATGACTCACAACATTGCCAACATTCCTCCCTTTGGAACGTTTTTGCTTTGTGGTTAGGGCTGCCTAAGCTAGCATATAATCTAATCATTCCTTTCGGTATTTTGGTAAGCATCAATATTAGAGCCTGTTAGGCACTAGGCTAATATGTAAGCTAGGCTAATATGTAAGTATCCACACATTAACAGTTTAATGGTGATATAAACATAATGGTGGCATAAAAGTACTGGACTTACATACATATATGTACCTAGAATATTATATAAACCTGAATGGTAAGTTGCCCTGGTAAAGGAGACCAATTCAAAATTACTTTTAGTTCGAGCTTAATCTGAAGCTACACTGACTGTATTTTTATTTTGTTTGCTATACCAACTGTAATTAAAATCATGTATTTTTTTAAGGGAGTAGTAAATATATTTTCACGCACATTGGATTTAGTATGACCTTAATAAATTTTTAAACAAGCCCTCTAATATTCTTGAAGCAGTCATAATTTTTCAATATATTTCAGCTGTATAAAGTCACCTTTAATCCATTGTGTATCTCAGTTTTTTATTACATGAACTTAATGTAATAAATAACTAAATTGGCTGCTCTTTAACATAAGCATTCGTGCCAAAATGAAGGATTTGGGCTGTCCTGAAACCCTCATTAATACCAAGATGTATCGTACTGACTATCAGACGTGAGCAAAACCAGTCCCTCACTATTTTAAAATGGCAAGAACGCAGTTTCATTTATGAACGAAATACTGGGAACTCGATTAGCTAAATGTTTTCAATTTATTGTAAACTATGTAGCCGAGTTCATATTTTTGCATGCAATGAACCGAATTAGTGTCGCCACAAAACGAACGGCTTCCACTTTGCACTTTAAAATATGCAGAGATTCTAAAATACGTACATCAGTGAAATTTGACCCCTGCCCTATGATTGAAAAATTATTGTTGGAGATTATTGAATCGCAGTTGTCTGCGTGAACACGGATTGCAGAATGTAAGGCTAGGACAACCACCTCATTCTGCAATCCGTGTTCACGCAGACAACTGCGATTCAATAATCTCCAACAATAATTTTTCAATCATAGGGCAGGGGTCAAATTTCACTGATGTACGTATTTTAGAATCTCTGCATATTTTAAAGGGTAGACCAGCAGTAAATGATATGTCTAGTTCCTTCCCACTGTGCATTTCTATCCAATTTATTATAGGCTCTTGAACCGTTGGTTTTTATAACTAATCAAATTTACTTTCATGTGCGTTTTTCAGCCGATGATGTGATTTATCTCGAAACGTTCAAAATGTTTAGAATTTTATTCTTCGCTTTAAAATTTTACAAAATTAAACTGATATTGGGTTAGTGAAAATATCATTATCGGGACAATATGTTTTACCAATATCAACCTGATATCAGGAATTGAGTATTAAGCCAATGTTATTGAAGGGAACACCTCATTATAAAGTCAATATTGACACAATAATTAGTTGATATTGGGTTGATGACAATATTGTTATTGGGCCAATATATTTTTCCAATATCAACCGAATTTTCCATAATAAGGTATAGCACCAATGTTCATTTTGAATATCCAGTCAATATTGAGACTGTATATTGGTTCAATATTAGGTCAATAAATTTTGCTACCTGGGCGCAACCGCGGTTGTTGTTCAAAGTGGCGCGGTTGCGGTTGTATAAAGTGCAGTATCTTTCAAAATATTACTACATTTGAGTAACACGCTAGTCCATCCATCCTAATACCAAATGAAATACTAATCGGTTATATCACCTCAAAGTTGTCTAATAATTCTTTAAATGCAAAAGATTGGATATTCATAATCTAATGACCAGTATCGAAACTAGTAGATTGGACATACACCTTCGCATTAGGGAAATATATCTAGAAAGTAGGTACAGAAACTTATCCGAAAAAAGAGGTGGCATCCATATTACTTTCTTTCACTCAGATATCACGGCGGGACACAAGCATGTAATGTCAAGAGAGCCAACAAATCTCACGCAAGCAAGTGCATGAACAGGTTACATGTTGCAAGGCACTCGCACAGTGGGCCGGGTGAAACCTGTCATGACACGGTACTCTCCACCGACAACGTTCCCATTTTGGGAACATACATTTATTTTTCGTTTTTGATCAATTTGATGGAATAATTTCTAATTTCTTGCAATTATTTCTTTGCTCGTTCAAGAGCATAAAGAAAAATTATATCACTAAATACTTTTTTTCATAAAAAAACGAAGTAACTACACCTTTTTCACTTCAATTTAATCCAAGTCAAGTTCATTTTAATCTAAGTCAAGTTCAATTTAATCTAAGTCAAGTTCAATTTAATCTATGTCAAATTCAAATTCATCGAAGGTTAATTTTACATAAATATATACATGTATATAGGAATACATTTCGATTTTATGTATGTAATGTTGTGTGGAAAATTTTCTGAATCCCTCACACAATCATTGAAGGAAAGGAATACACAGGAATTCAATCTCATTAATTCTCTACTTTTCAATTTTAGGTTACACAGTTTAGCAATGCGAATAGTAAAATTAATCAAGTGCAAAAACTCCTCAATAATAGTTATAGGTATAACTAACTTAAGTTCAGGTTAAATAGACTGAAAAGGCACTGCAATTCAGAAGTTGAATAACCATTGTCGGCGCCAGAAGAGCTGGTTACAGACTGATAAAGTTTACATGTACAAAAGCATCGCCACGGCGATCTTACATCTAGTTTAAGGTGTCGCAACAGCGATCTTTTAACAGCTATAGTTTTAAGGTGTCGTAACGGCAATCTTTTAATAGTTACAGTATAAGGGTTAAGTTTTAAAATGACAATTTATTCGTTTAAAATTTCGTAAGGTTTAAAAGTATAGACGCGTTGCTTTGTGTTCCCAGTTAGGACTAGATCGAAGTCAGGAACTTCGGCAGGCAAGTCGGCAGCGGACAGCGACGGCTGTCTAGTTGACAAAAACCCCAGTTGCTCCGAGACCCAGGTTCACAACTCATCCAATCTGCCAACCAGGCCTTCCACGCTCGTCAATCTTTGTACCCTAGGCTGGCATAGATTTTACCCTAGAATGCTTCTTGATTACCCTTTAGGAAATCTGAATGAGGGCGATATCTGAATGAGGGCGTAATTACCGTATAGTCTTCCATAATACAATTAGCTTTGCCCTTAATTACGTCACATTGACATCTTTTTTGAAGTATGTGGGGATTCTTTAATTAATCAATGAATGATCTGAACACCTTTGTTATGGAAATGTGCATAAAATGACAGCCTTCCATTGAAATAACAAAAAAAAATTTCAAATATAGATCGATAAACAACTCAAACAAACACACTTCACAAACACACAAACACATTGTGGTCGACAGAATTGATGTACAGGGTTACATAACTAGTGTTCAGAATACATGAATTGTAATTGTTACAGAAACCAAACAGAAAATTTTGAACAAAAAATGCAGACCTACTGTATGTAATATTTTTCCCGCTAGCTGTATTGAGTCTTTCGACCAGTTCAAATTAAATAAAAAATGAATAAACTCAACGTTCGTTGTTCGGTTTAGCTTTACAATATGTTCAAAATAAGAGAAAGCCTAACATAAAACAAACAAGTATTAATCTCCAGGAAGCTATTCTACTCATATATAAAAAAAAGAGTTCTGCTAATACATAGTGCAAAACTACAATCTATAAAAGAATAAAAACGTTATCACGCTTTGCGCATTTCCTAATTTTAAGGTATCGACATTACAGAAGGTTCTGCACACGTGGCATTACTTTTCACTTCATTAATTGCCTTAATTAGATAAGTATTAATTGGAAAATTAGAAGTTATGAAGCACTGCATGCATCAAACTACGCACGGTTTCATTCTTCTAACTGGTTCTTTGTGAAATTTTGGTCAAATTTAATTCGCTCAAGAAATTTTCAACGGAAGCGTTTGAAAACAGAAAGGCCGAGAAATCTGAAATTACAATTTTAAAATTAGGATAACATGATAGCCCACTGGCATTTTTACGGCTAAGCAGCGTTTCCCGGTAATTAACTGCCGACATGTCTGGTGTCAATTGTTCATTCAAGTAATGTTTTCGACACTCTTCCTCAAGACATTTCTTATTGACAAACTTTTTCATTTGAGGAATTTCGTCTAATACATGTATAAACAAAGATTTTGGAGCCACTGTTGAAGCATTACGCTGATTCAGACAGCGTACGAGGTCATGCATAGGAATCCTGGCGAAAACCATTTTTTTTAATTTAAGAAACCTCTTCAACTCAGCAGCATCTAAAATTAGTAAAAAGAAGCTTTCTCTTGTGAAGTACTGCCAGTTATCTCTTACATCGTTTCAGTTGCTGTCATCACAATGTATATAGTCTCGAATGGCCGGTCGATTCGAATCGTCGGTTGTTCTATGTTCATTTTAAATTTTCGCGTTCAGTAGAGATCTAAAACCCGTAAGGCGTGTAGTAGTATAATCTACTACACGCCTTACGGGTTGGGTTTTTAGATCGCTACTGAGGGCGAAAATTGAAAATTAGTATCGAATAACCGACGATTCTGAACCGACGACCTTTCGAGACTTACCCTATCACCTACTGGCACAAAATCATTAGTGAGTGTTGGATGGGATGGATTCAGCAAAGTGATGGACGCATTCTTCTCAAAGCCACACTCATAAAATCTGAACAAAAGCTCCTAATTAGGCTATACATTTCCGATCTCAGATTGGAGATAGTCGGAGAATCAGACTGAAACAAGGTATTAAATGCGTTCAATTTCCCAAAATTGTAATTTAAGAACTCCAGATAAGACGGGTTAGCTTGTTGTTTAACGACAACTCAACAAAGTGAAGTGTGAGGCAAGCTTGTAAAGAAACTGCACGCCGCACATTGCGAAAAGAACCGCAACTTGTTCTGTACCGGTATGGAACACGCTAACTTGTGTTATTTTCACGAAAAAAATATTTATACGTTCTATCTTCGAATTAAATGTCTTCTGCTCAATTGATTCTAATTTGGGTTATTCAACTGTAGTTATTGACAATCTTTTATGTTTTTTTCATGATTTTTATAAACTAAATCTGAAATATAGATGTTACCCTAGATTTTGCATTTTTTTCCTGTACCCTAGACTGTACCCTAGCAGGGGTCTGATTACCCTAGCCTAGGGTAATTACCCTAGGAGTGGAAGCACTGCTGCCAACGTCAGCTGGAAAGTAAACGTAGAATTTAGAGAAAACCGTTAACATGCGAGAGCCGCATTTGTATGAATATAACCAGATTTAATTGGGGATTACGTGAGTTTCAAGTAAAGGAAAATTACCTAGTTAAACACCATCGCCAAGAACAACCGCTGCAGCAGCACCGCAAGTTAGAAACTGAGGAAACCTGCGTCAACACGGTTTAGAGGATACTGTAGAAAAAAGAAATCACATCCATCGTTAGAAATCGGGAAAAACCCCTACTAAAATTTATGTCTATTCACTTGTTTCGTTTATGTCAGATAAATAGAGTATAAGCATCAATACACACCTGAGCTTACAGTGCAACTCAGTGTAGAAACTCCTAGGACAAGGAGGAAGGTTGACGTTTACGAGAAAAATAGTTAGGAAAGTGCTCCAGAATAAATCGAGTTTGAGGTTTAAGGTTATGGAAGAGTTACATAGGTTAAGGTTTAAGATATAAGGTTAGTTCAAGTTTCAAGTTTCAGTTTAAAGGTAGCCACATCAGAGTATGTCGACATGTCAGTCTGATGGTCCCTTCTAATCTAAGATTCTGACTAGCAGTCTGATTTAATTGTTTAAGGCTCTAGAGCACTTTAGGATGAGCAGCTATAACAGGCCACTATAAAGGAAATAATTTAATCACGCTCACGCTCACACATATACACATACACTAACAGATTAAAGATGAAGATCAAAAAGAGTTGACGGAGAAGAGATGGAGAGAACAGAGATGTAACGCTGGGGATGCCTCGACTTGCAACTGCGAAACACCGCAGGATCTACCAACACTGGTAGCCTCAGAAGGCTCCAAGCTGACACGAATCCGTCGCCAACGCAACGGCTACGTAGCTCAACCGCTATCACAAAAGTATCAAAAGTATCTGTCTAGAGTGGCGTCGGTCCAAGCCCCTCCTGCCCTTTCCTTGAAGCATCGGAAAACTGAACACGACATTATAGTTAACCTAAATACAACATTAAACTGAACATATTTCATATTTAATGTGGAAATCGATCATCATAATTCTAAATCAAAGAAATTTTCTAACAGTTGTCTTCCGTACTATCGAGTTTTAAAATGATTTTAAAAATGCCTTTTTCAGTATCTTATGTACTGATTTCTCTAATATAGTAGTATATATAGAAGAAAAGTGTTTCTCATTGAATTTGGATCAGCGCTTCCCTCGAGATGGATCTCTACAACCAATCAACGGACTATGAAACAAGTGAAGAAGAACAAGAAAAGAGTAAAGAGAGGAAAATACAAGAAAACACGAGAAGCAAAATGCAGAGTGAAAGATACTACATTGAAAGATGAAGATTGAAGAGCAGTGGCAACATTTTTCTTGCTAATGCAGGAATTTATCTGTGTAGTCATGTACTCATATAAATTGTAATCAAACGGAATCGTACATTAGTACTCAGCAAATCGCATTTGAATATTTTTTTAAAGATTACAGATACACATCGCCCAGTAGTAATCTTGTATTTGCATGTACATGATTTCATTTACAGGGTGTTGGTGGAACTCTTGTTACAAACTTCGGCTACTAGTAGAAAATACAAATTTAAACACTTTTCATCAGTGAAAAAATATCGAAAAATGCTGTTTTTTAATTATTGGGCTTAGAAGTTTTTAATGCTACGCTACAAGAACACAACAGCGATTTCGCAACAGACAGGAATAAAGGCAATATGGGGAATTAGAATGAACAAGTGTTGGCAGAATCGAACATGTTTTATTTAAAGTTTACACCATTAATTCACAGATTCAGGAATTTTCTAGAAATTCCTAGTCAAAGTTAGCGACCCCTGGTGAGAAGCGTATGTGTATCTTTTGTTAGTCAGCACCGTAGCACTGAAGTGGCAAGATGTATCGCCTTGCAAATGCACAAGTGGCAGACATGCATTTCACTTATGGTGCTGCTAATGCTAATGCAATACGTGCCGCGAGAATCTATCACGAACGTTACCCTAATCGAGAAGTCCCTGATCATCGATTTTTCACTGCATTGCACCGAAGATTGACGAAAACCGGCAGTTTTAGTGTAAACAGAGTAGACTTTAGTCGCCCAATAAATTATCATCGAGAGCAAGAAGTGTTGGAACATTTCCGTAGAAACCCGCGTACGAGCACCCGTGCCGCAGCAGCATCTTTGGGTATTCGTGAGCATAGTACAGTGTGGTATGTATTGAACCGGAATAATTATCATCCATATCACTTTCAGAGAGTCCAGGGTCTCCTCCCCGTTGATTCTGGTCCTCGTGAGCGATTCGCGCAGTGGTTTTTAGATTGGGGTATAGAAAATGCCAATTTTGCAGATTGTATGTTTACGGATGAAGCAACCTTCAGCCGAGATGGAATTTTTGATTATCATAACTTTCACTCATGGCAGCAGAACAACCCTCATGTCATCCATGAACGTCATCACCAACATCGCTACACTGTCAATGTTTGGGCAGGTATCGTGCAGAATCAACTCATTGGTTCATACATTCTGCCAGAGCGTCTTACTGGAGATGTGTCAAAATCTTTCTTGAAGAAGTCCTTCCTGGTTTGTTGGAAAATGTGCCATTAGGTATTCGTAGACGACTTTGGTTTCAACACGATGGAGCTACGGCACATTATGCTCTAAATGTGCGACGGTTTCTTGACCAACATTTTCCAAATCGATGGATTGGTCGTGGTGGTGCTGTGTCGTGGCCACCGAGATCACCTGATTTGACTCCGTTAGATTTTTTCTTATGGGGGCACTTGAAATCTCTGATTTATGCAACACCTGTGGAGTCGGAAGAAGACCTTGTCGCTCGAATTGCAGTCGCTGCTGGAGATATCGCTGACAACCCAGGAATGTTTGGCAACGCACGCAACTCGCTTCGACGAAGGTGTCGTGCGTGTATCGATGTTAATGGTCGAAATTTTGAACACCTTCTTTGAAGCGTTACTTTCTATTACCAATTAAAGTACCTCATGTTATTTAACGTTTTTCATTACCCTCGTGTGTTATTATTGAACATTAGTACATGTGGTTAACGAAGATCGCCGTGAGTTCTTTAAGCGCGGCATTAATAACTGCTAAGCCCAATAATTAAAAACTAAGCGTTTTTCGATATTTATTCACTGATGAAAAGTATTTAAATTAGTATTTTCTACTAGTCGCCGCGTTTGTACAAAGAGTTCCACCAACACCCTGTATATGTGTGATAAAGTGGAATTTCACGAAAATAAATAAGTATAAGTGTAAACAAATCCTCGAAACTATGTGACTGTGTAGCATAAAAATTACTTTTGAGCATAAATATTTGAATGCATGCACACTGCCTTTAATGTAGAACTATAAAACAACTTTAATATGTAGTATAGTACGAAGTTTTTATAATTGACTTCTATCTGTTACTCCGCTCAAAGATCTGAATCACACTCTGCCTGCTGGTGCTGGATTCTTACTACCCCAATTGAAAATTTTGGTTGTATCGCCGGTGGAACAGCGTTGGCAATACGGTCGTTTTTTGGTTG
>JACJUY010016740.1:1523-13199 GCA_014220935.1 Platorchestia sp. MABIK | reverse complement strand
GATTGTCTACATGTGGGAAATACATACCTGAAATTATGCCGTGTATTTTTGAAACACCCTGTATAGTGTATTATTCATTATTACAAAAATGTTATTTCAAAAGATATGCATAATTTTGGACTCGGTAGTGAATTCGTTTACAAGATGTAAAAAATATGACATTTCACATGGCATAAGCATACCAAAAATGAGTTATTCAAAGTATAAATATTGTATTCAACAAAATAAACCGCAATCTAATCTTCCTTCAAACCCAGCTGATCACTAGTATCGTACAATGGCAAAATTTTACTAACGCCTCGCAGTTGCATGCAGTTGGACACTCATGACTTTTTTGACATGCCATTCGATTAATTCACGTCAGGGTCTTGGGTGAGAGACGGCCGGATGATATGATCCCTGCACCTACAAATAGAATCCCACTGACAAATTATTTGAACTATGCCGCTAATCTGGCCGCAATCGAACGATCTTCAATGAGATTCTATCAAACAAATTGTATAAGCAATTGGTGGCATTTGAACGACACTTTCGAGGAGATTCAATGCGTGTGCATTTCAGCATTCAATGCGTGTGCAATGCGTGTGTTTTAAATGCGTGTGCATTTAAAATTTGTAATTAATATTTATATTTTAACATTTTTAGGTAAATTTATAGAGTTACGTAATAAGCATCGTGACGTAGTTACACTTCAGAGTATTTCGATAAAAAAATATCCCGCAGACGGTCATTAATTCACTTCAGCGTAAATTCGTATCAAAGATCAAAACTATCGAATGTTCTGAGAAAATTTGAGCTAGATGATCCACATAGTTTTTCTTCCGAGATTAAGGATTAGTTTAGATGTTAGTTTAAGCTTCCATATCCACCACAAAGGCGATCCAAAGAGATGAAGGAAGGAGGCACCATTTAGTATGGAATTAAGGGAAAGCGGAATCTATGCAGAAAGGGCATAGAAACAGTGAGTTGAGAAAGAAGATTATGAAACAAGATCAATGTCGAAGAAGAAAGTAGTAGTTGCTGAAAAACTGGTCAGCAGTGAACCGAAAATAGATGGTCCTTAACAACACAAAAAATATTTTATTTCAAAAAATGGAAGCCTACCTAAATCTCAGCTCGACCCTTCACATTTTCCCCCTGGGAGTGCTAATTCCCATAGATAGTTGGATCCTCCTGAGGGGATGCATGTTCGCGAAAAGCAATTAAATTCACGAGATTGAAAAATCTAATTTTTTTAGAACGCTAAAATAATCAAACCGTTCTCAACAATTTTTCATGGCATTCTAAGTTATTTAGTAAATACGTTCAAACTATTCATCAATTTGAAAAATAGGTGTCGTCACCTACTCAGGGTTTCTTTTCATGAGCTAGTGTTTACAGTGACGGAGTGGGGACATGGTGAAAAATATTTTGGTTTAAGCGCACTTGCTTTTTTCACACTTCACTTGCAACTTCACTCATAGATTTGTTGACGAGTACGTGTAATTTATTCAACCATCATACCTCATTTTTAGTTTGCAAACACAACGAGTTTAAGTTTTTGCCATTATTTTGTATAAAATTAAAAAGAGACGAGTCAAAAGCAATTAGCCTGTACGTCAGTTTTAGGCCATCCTGTAATATAATGAAGCCGTAAATCCTCATGGAATGAGGAATTCAAATATATTACCGTGCTGCATCCGAGCGCGAGGGAATTCCGTTGCTAAAACGCTTAATTTGAGGCGAATGAAATCAAATGTCACCTCGTCACCATCTCTAATTGAGTGAAAAAAGGCAACTGAATGCCATGAAGGTCTGTGCATTACCACACAAGCTGGAAATAAATTTTATTCTGCGTGCTAATTTCAAATTTTTTACAACGTAGTTAAGTGAGAAAAAGAATGGAAATTGCAAAAAATAATGTAAAAATTAGTCGTCTGCATTTGGAAATATCAAAATAATTTAATTAAAAAATCCATCGTCTTAATTACTATTTTACATGCAGAGGCAGCGATGAAAATTATTCTTGACGATGACACATCAGAATTTCCGGCCCCTTAAACTGCCGCAGCAACGCCCTCGTTAATATTTTGAATACCCTAACATTATTCAACCCGAAAAGCGAGATAAAACTCAAATATGAGGATTTTATTTCCCAAGGGAGCCACTTTTTCTGCAGGTTCTCGTTTGAACGCGTAAGTGATGGCATGAAGCAAGCTCGCAAGCAACGAGTATTTCCATGCAGGTCAACCGAATGCAAGAACGCTGAATTTTCGGCATACGTTTAAAATGATGTATGCTCTGATTTTCTTCCAGAAAGCGCAGAAGCATAAATTCCATTGCAAAGGTTAAAAAATGAATCTAATTAAAAGAGTCGGAGAAAAAGAGAAATATCTTCAAGAACATGCTAAAGGATTTGGAAACACCGTGGATATTTTCATCAAGCACAAATATTCTACAGTAAATTGTTATTTGCAATTTTTTTTCAATAGATCGTTGTACGATGTATAAAACACGTCTTATTAATGTGCACTTCGAAAAAAGATGTTGGACAGCTAGGAAGGAAGGCTTTAACAGAAGGCGTGCACCTCAAGACAAAAGAGAGCGGACAAAATGCTTTGTTTCGACTCACCAATTCACTGACATTATTCAGAAATAGAATGATTAGCATCTGTAAATAGTTTTTTTTACAACAACTCAAATAAAAGTCGATGGAATCGATGAATAAACTTTCGGGAATTTTAACATTTGGTTAATGTCTAAATCCCGCTAACGTAGGACGAAATTTTCATTTTCACGATAGCATCTAACGAAACTCATGAAAGCGTCTATAACAGTTTCCATCGCATTTTTTGGAGAAATCATCTAAAAAGATTAAAGCCCATTCGATCCACTGACTAAAGTAGAGTAGACCTGACTCCTAATATTCACCTACACAAAGCTCAGACCACGCTTACTGCACCACCCTTCTGCAACGTCCCTCTGCTCGAGCACACACACAAAGCTGGACGATTAATACTGCACGGGACTAGCGCTTCTGTCTCCCTAAGTGCTGGTGTTGAAAGAGCAGATTACGGAAGCAGCTCTTGTAAAGACACCCTCCTTTCCCCCGACAACGGGAGGCATCCATTAGACGACCGTGGGACGCTGGAGCGACTTGGCTGCGGAGCTGAAGGTATACAAAGTTGGCTACAGACAGAATGCGCAACTCTCCTTATTGCACCACAAGTGAGGGTACGAAAGAACTGACTGTTTTCTGATTATGATTATATGTTAGTTTAACCTTCCCTAACCGCTAAAAAAAGAGCGTTTCGAAGAGAAGAAGGAGGAAAGCACCATTTAGTATGGAGTTAAGGGAACGCGGAATCTATGCAGATAGGGCATAGAAACAGTAAGTTGAGAAAGAAGATTATGAAACAAGATCAAAGGTGAAGAAGAAAGTAGTAGGTGCTGAAAAACAGGACAGCAGTGAACCGAAAAAAGGTGATACTTGACACAAAGAAAAACATTTTATTTCAACAAAAAAAATCCTATCTAACTCTGAGCTCAGTCCCTCGCACATTTTCCCCCTGGGAATGCTAATTCCCATAGATACAATAGTTGTATCCCCCAGAGGGGGTCCGACTGTCTTCACATCATAGAATAGTCACATCTTGCTTTGTAATTTCAAAGAAATCTTGTCATTGCAAAGAAATCTTGTCGTTGCAAAGAAATCTTGTCGTTGCAAAGAAATCTTGTCGTTGCAAAGAAATCTTGTCATTGCAAAGAAATCTTGTCACTGCAAAGAAATCTTGTCATTGCAAAGAAATCGTGTTTTGGCAAAGAAATCGTGTTTTTGGAAAAGAAATCTCGTCATTGCAAAGAAATATTGTCATTGCAAAGAAATCGTGTCATTGCAAATAAATCGTGTCATTGCAAAGAAATCTCGTCATTGCAAAGAAATATTGTCATTGCAAAGCAATCGTGTCATTGTAAAGAAATCTCGTCATTGTAAAGAAATCTCGTCATTGCAAAGCAATCGAGTCATTGCAAAGAAATCGAGTCATTGCAAAGAAATCTTGCAAAGA
Source organism: Platorchestia sp. MABIK (assembly GCA_014220935.1). Lineage (NCBI taxonomy): Eukaryota > Metazoa > Arthropoda > Malacostraca > Amphipoda > Talitridae > Platorchestia > Platorchestia sp. MABIK. The sequence goes on along the minus strand of JACJUY010016740.1, from coordinate 9,153 downwards.
AACCATAGCTGAGCATGCTAAACTCGGCTTTTTTGGCATGCTTAACTAGTGCTAAACAATAAAACCGTTCTCGCAAAATATTATCTGAAAGAAATAATGAAAATCAATGCATAGTTCCGTCGTGGTTGGGTAGATAAAATGCCATATTAATTTGAGATTTTTTCCCAAAGACAAACATTGACAACTGGCCAAGAGAACTGCTGTGTTGTTGGAACAAGTGCAAGAAAGATTAAAAGATAAGATAGCCACAGCGCTACGTAATTGGTTCTCCGCCAGACAAGGGGGCTCAGACTCGATAGAAAATTTGACTACTGCACTTTCTTTTCAAGTTACGCAGTATACCAAAACAAGAAGTATAGTCGTTAAAAGGAATGAAGTCAAGAATATTTTATGAAAGAAAAATCCATATCATTCATCTTAGGAGTTCGGTCGGCAGTGTGCAATTCATAAGGAAATGTGAGGTTAAAACCGAGAGCTGCAATGAAGCACATTAACATCATGATTTACTTTCATTATCAACATGATTTACTTTCATTATCCACATGATTTACTTCCATTATCAACAGATTAGATTAGGTAAGATTAGAAGAATGAAATTAAGGGAAGGCGGAATTCATGCAGAAAGTGCATAGAAACAATAAATTGAAAAGATGTTTATGAAATAAGATAAAAATTGAAGAAAAAAGTAATAGGGTCTGAGAAATAGGACAGACAGCAGTGAAGCGAAAAAAGATGGTCCGTCACAAAACAAAAAAATGACTATTCTATTTCAACAAAAAGGAAGGCCTTCTTTAACTTTTGGCTCTAGACCGCACATATTCCTTTTGGGAGCGCAAATGTTTTAAGATACAATAGTAATTCCTCTCTAAAGGGTCCATTATCAATATGATTTGCTTCTATTCCAATCATGATTTACTTACACTATCAACATGATTAAATTCCGTTATATCAACATGATTCACTTTGGTAATCAACACTATTTCCTTGGAGTTGGCGTCAACAGGCAGCAGAACATTAATTTTTTTTTGCGCTGGCAAGCTTAATCAATCTGATGATCTTGTGTGTTTAAAATGAGTTAATCAAGATGCTAAACGTTCGGCGTTTCCACTTCGTCAAACTAAGAAACCGAGGTGAATTTTTTTGCGTCAGTCGCAGATGCACGCAAAGATGAACTGAAAATCGGACTGAACATACATGAAGTACTTTGATGCGTTATTTTTAAACTGCAGAACTGGAAATTTACAGGAATTTTTGAACGGTAAAATTGTTTAAGGATTAATGCTTCTGAAGTGGCATCAGTTTCTAAAACCTGTAACCGCTAAGTAGAAATGCGAATTGACAGATGTATGAAATTTTTTTAGGAATGTTAAATTTGTAACTGTGAAAATTAAAATGTCAATTAACTTAAGCGCCCTATAAGGTGTTCCCAAGAGTGTAAAATTTAGGGCACTATTCAGCATGGAAGTCAGAAAACGCGAAATATTTTCACAATGTGTAAACACCCTCCCCATGAATTAAAAATTCGTGTGATATTTCTGTTGAAATAAAATCGATAACGAACTACGTTGAGAGAACAAAGCACGGCACCCAGGAACTGGAATTCTACTTCAATTTTGGATGATTTATTCGTTGCAAGCCCATCAATGAAATAAAGATCTGATGTTCCAGGTTGAGTTTCCTCGAATAGTTTGCGAAGGTAAAATGAAGCCAGCTTTTCTTCTAAATTATATGTATTTGTTCATGAGCTTTAAGCAGTAATTGAGTATCACTTGATGCTCATGCTTTTAACAGCCGAACTTATGAATTAACTCCTGTTATTTCCTGAAACTTAAACATGCTAATTCCTCGAGCGCGTGTATACAAAGCGCACAACAGCAAATTTTCTCAAGTTAAGTAGCATTTATTGGCTCAGGACAAACACAGGGCATTTTACATCCTCGTCAAACAATTTTCAAAAAAAGAAAAGCAAAATTCCAAGAATATTCAATACGACTTCCAGTTGCAAGGAAGTGCAAGGTAATTAATTAATCTGCGTATAAAAGTGAATGAACTATTCATTCGGAATCACAAATACTCCTAATCAAGAACTCGAATATAATGTGGCACAACAAGCTCCAATGATTACGTCCCTCCGGCACTCATGAGAGCGCCCTTATTCCAATATTCCAGACATGCAATTTACTCCACTAAATAGAAATTTGAATTTTAAAATTTCAGATAATATAAAACACACGACAAATACAGCACTTATGAAGCAAACAAGATATTAAAAAAAATTTCTTTGTATCACGTGGATATTAAATCACACTTGAATAAAATCATTTGGTGGAACCACTTCTGAAGAAAACTCTACGGCTTAGCTGCTTGCTTGAAATATGTGTAACACAGCTGATACGTATTTAAAACAATTTAATTTAAACGGCCACGCGTAAAACACCATTATCAAAACAAATGACGACACGTGTTTTCAACAGAGGTCATTTGACAAATAGATGTCATTCAGAAGAACTCATTCACAATTTGCTTTAAAAGTTGATTCTTCGAAAACGCAGGCGTGCAAGTAGTTACACATCATGCTCTGCGTAAATTGTACTTCATATTTAATCAAGTAAGTCCTGGGCCACACAAGCCCTCGAAATTGCTAATTTCAATAAATTTTTCTCGCAATGCTAATGTTCAAGTAAACCATTACATAGTTTACGTATACAAACAAATCATGTGAATGCATCAGCGAGAACGTAGATCATTCACATTCGTGTGCGAAAATTAATTAAAAGCACAACCTCTCACAGTCGTTAGTTGAAGTTTGTGCTTAGAATACCTTTTGATTTATGAGATACTAAAAGAAACGTTTCATGACTGTTTACCTAATTAAATTTTACATGAAGCCTTTGCCAGCTTGAAGCCTAGCGGCGGGCTGCAACGAGGCCATTGCGCTAAGCAGAGCGGTCGGAGGCTGCTTAACAAGGCGGTGTTAACCGACGACCTGGCCGTCATTGCCAGCACAGACGACCTGACCGTCATTGCCAGCACAGACGACCTGACCGTCATTGCCAGCACAGACGACCTGACCGTCATTGCCAGCACAGACGACCTGGCCGTCATTGCTCGCACGCCGCAGAGCGAACACGCGTGGGGTGGCCATTGCACGCACACCTGCACGCCAGGAGGCAATTCTTCAACTTTGTTGGCCCCTTGAGTTAGGTTGGAAGCCAGAGGCAATTTTTCAACTCTGTTGGCCTCCTGAGTTAGGTTGGAACTGCCACATCTCAGCGGGGCTGGTTTATGAGCAGCTTGACAGCACAACCTTTCAACTTCCATCCACCGTAATGCTTCAACATTTTAACCCTTTAAAGGTCAGCATATTTGTACTCAAATCACCGTTATCACAACCATCATTAGACTGGCGCTGACTTCAGGTTGCATCCAATCCCAAAATGAAAAAGAAACTGCGATTCGGCTGTGAACTTCAAAGAACACATTAGGGAGCAATTTTAGCTTCAAATACAATGTATTAAGGCTGCTTTCGAAAGCCGGCCTTATACATAGTCATCTAAGGCAGTTGCAGACACGCACCTCGCTTAAACTTGTTCCACTGGAAGGGAAGAAGAAGAACACGGAGTTTAGATTTTGTAGCGCACTGTAAATTAACTTCCTTACTGTGTAGATGCAACAGATATCCAAGCCATATTACAAATTTTGTATTGCCACAAAGATGGGCAAAAACGTATGGTCAAAATAATTATAAGCATGTTGGGAAAGCCTGAAATAATAATTGCCTTCGTAAACAGCATGCAATTATTTTACTTCAAGTCATGCAATTTTAAAGAGAGTGTTTCTAAGCTCCTTACGACCTTGTTTTTTCCATTCCAAGAGCCAATTGTCAATTTATAAAATATCGGGAAACGACACAACTTTGTAAAAATTTCTATTTCCAAGTACGATCACAAATTAGCAAGCTGGACACCTTTAGTCCGATTGACATTTGCAACGTATCGATCATGAATGCTAGTTCATAAAATGAGAAATCATCACATTTCAGTTTCTCCCATTTTCATCTTTTGCAACGAATCATTCAACTCTCCTTCTCTGCAGTTATGAAGCAGCCAACACACGACACGGAAACAAGAATTAAAAAAAAATAAGACTCCAAGATTTATAGAGCAATACGTGCGTTTGACAGGCAGTTTGTTTATGAGTGTTGGCTTTTTCAAGTAAAGTCATCAGTTCGATAACCAGCCCAGTGTTTCTCCCCATTAAGTAAAAAGAAAACGCAATAATTCCACATTCGACGCAAGCTTTTACAACCTCGCATTGGGCAACCATCATGGTAGTCCTCGAATTAGCTACACGGCATTTGAAAAACTAATGGTCACTTAAGGTGATGTGCACTGACAAGATTCAAATTAAAATCCCTCCAGTGCTGCATCGACATCTTGAGGTAACACACAGCCTCCACCTACGCAGAACAATTTCTCAAGATCTGTGTTTTCAAATTACATAATCTAAATCACTGAATTACTACAGGGGATCAACAAGTGACAGCAAAACATGGATCAAGTCTCAGCAACCAATGCGTGATGTTGTGCGTTTGGTTACTCGCTTCAAAACAAGTTACTTTTGAGAAAATCAGCCACAAGTTCAATGTAAAATCGTTGAAACCCTATTTTTTAAAGCATGCTTGACTTTTATTTGTGCCTAATACCTTGTTTCCTCACATGGGTCCGTACAAACGAAAACTCGTGTCATTTACTTATCCATTATCTCAAACATAACGAGTCACAACTCTTTCAAAACCTAACTTAGTCACCCTGAAATACGATAGTCCCATACCTGAAGGCATGACCTTTACAAAACAAGGACGAGCAATTCGATTCCACGGAAATAAATATTAGGTTATGGTCAAGGTACCTGATGTGCCTACAGTGGAAGGAAGCGTTGTAACTAGAGCAGCTGCAGCAACACTGAATGCAACTCCTAGTTACAGTGTTGTGTTCCGGTGGAAAATAAACAGCGAGCATTCCGAAATTTCGTTGCGGACACGAATTTCATTCACGCAACATTGTTCATGGTCTCAGTTTTCAAGAGCGAGTTTGGTCAAATAAGCACTCTGCATTTGTAATAGCTTCATAAAAGCTTTGAAAGACTCAATTTATTTCACAAGAGTTTAAAATGAAGTTACAGAGAGAAATAAACTTTCATTTTGTTTTCACCGCAACAGTTTTTCTCATTTAAAACTCCAAATTTAACTGGAATCCTAGAATCCGCAGGAAAAAATTGAGAACTTCGGTCACTGCGCAATTAGGCGGTCTATCAAAAGCAAACTAATTTAGAGCATTTTTCTTGCATATAAGAAAACATTTGAAGTGAGCTGTAAATGTAAACGCATCAATGTCAACATTAGACTAAGTGCTGATTCTGTCTCAATTAGGACTATCTGTTAACATATTTCAGTTGNTTATGGTCAAGGTACCTGATGTGCCTACAGTGGAAGGAAGCGTTGTAACTAGAGCAGCTGCAGCAACACTGAATGCAACTCCTAGTTACAGTGTTGTGTTCCTGTGGAAAATAAATAGCGAGTATTCCGAAATTTCGTTGCGGACACGAATTTCATTCACGCAACATTGTTCATGGTCTCAGTTTTCAAGAGCGAGTTTGGTCAAATAAGCACTCTGCATTTGTAATGGCTTCATGAAAGCTTTGAAAGACTCAATTTATTTCACAAGAGTTTAAAATGAAGTTACAGAGAGAAATGAACTTCATTTTGTTTTCACCGCAACAGTTTTTCTCATTTAAAACTCCAAATTTAACTGGAATCCAAGAATCCGCAGGAAAAAATTGAGAACTTCGGTCGCTGCGCAATTAGGCGGTCTATCAAAAGCAAACTAATTTAGAGCATTTTTCTTGCATATAAGAAAACATTTGAAGTGAGCTGTAAATGTAAACGCATTAATGTCAACATTAGACTAAGTGCTGATTCTGTCTCAATTAGGACTATCTGTTAACATATTTCAGTTGATTCTGATACAAAGTACGATGGCTCTTAAGCCCGAAACGCTCTCGGAAAAATCCTCACGAACAAACATGATGTAAAACTTATCTAAATTGACAGTGGAGAACAAAAAGCATGTGAATTGAAGGAGAACAACGTTGGTTAAAAGACAGAAGACGATGACTAGTTACGAAAACGAAACAATTTGACGAATTTCCTTGCGACGTAAAACTTTTCCTTGCTGATCTCAAACTCTTCAATGATGAAATGTTTTATCCAATGAATAAAAAATTTGTTCGTTCTTTAGAATGTTATAAAGTCACTGACCTTACTTCACCCTGACTGCAAGGTCATTTCAAACGATTAGTGTAGGGTATGAGATGCTAAAATTTTGACGAGTTCATCAGGTCTTTAGTATCGCACGCGACAGCTGAGCTCAGCAAAGCTCTGCCCTTGCAATTGGTAGGAAATCGAACAAGGTTACCAAATGACCGCGAGAGCAAATGAAATTCACCCTGAAATCCATCGAAATTTCACTCATGTAGATTTCCAATCTGATTTTCATCTCAAATTACCATATATCGTGATCCTTTTTTTCTAACTCTTCTTCCGGGAAAATTGAAAAGTTTCCCCTTTAATGATCGTCAGCTTCTCAACATCTAGCAAACTTCAAAGAAGAGCTGCTCGACACGTGGAAACTTCAATATTCTAGTAATATCGTTGAACACGGACAGAAATTATCAAAAGCTACACTGCACATTAATTTAGCGTTACCATCAATTTATACCCACGAAATCGACATGAATTGGAAATAACGGGAGACGAATTCTAAGCCATTTAAAAGCAACGGATTAAATTTTGAGTATTTGAAGCTGAAAACGGAGTCAACATATCACTGAATGATATGGGAAACATTGAAAACAATGATTGCTTATACAAACTTTCATTTTGTTTTGAATCATGATGCTATATGCATCGGCATGATGCTATATGCATCGGCATGATGCTATATGCATCGGCATGATGCTATATGCATCGCTCTAAATATAACGCCCAGAATCTGACCACACGCCTTAAAAATGTTTTTATTTTCGGCTTCATTTGTTTCTTTGATGTTCGTGCGAGTGACGGTGAAGTGAAATGACTAAGCGACCACCACGCGCCTCAGCTGGTCGATCCCCGAATGGCTGAACAATTCTCGGCATGTGAATTGTCAACATACCTCCATTCTTTAAGCACTTTTTGTTGAAAATAACACTTCTGTTATAGGAAGAACAGGCTTCGATGAAGTTTAAATTTTGCTGACACGTGCTCACTATCGCACACGGTTCGTCATATATGACAGCAATCATTAATGTTCGATTGGAGAGGGAATTCATGGTGAGGTTAATTTTTTATATGAAACTATTCACTATTTTCAAAACTTATCCCGTCTAATCCAAAAGATTAATACTGCTAATCCATGAGACTCGATGTTTACCTCCGTATTAATATTTTTTCAATATTATTTCTGCTCTGTTAGCATGACACGATAAGCACAAATATACAAGGAAAAATGGACAACGGCTATTATTTTATGATATTATTTATGTAGAATATAAATGGGAGATTGGAGATGAAAAATATTCAGATAAATAA
>JACJUY010016722.1:0-13222 GCA_014220935.1 Platorchestia sp. MABIK | reverse complement strand
CGTGAGGGCGTCAGCGGTTTAGCTCAGCCCGACGGCCATCGGTGTCAGCTTTTTGTGTCATGACGCAATTGTTAATTAAACCTTCAGAAATAATGATTTCGAACTGGTCGAGTGTGAGTTGTGATATTTGTAACAATAAATATTTAAGCTTGTCTGTATATAGAAACTAAGTTAAAGGTCTTACTCGACTCATTAATTTTTGAGTTAGCGAATCGTTCATTTATTTTTGATCCGCTTCACTTCGATGAATTGTCTCTGATATTGATTTTGTTTGTGTGATTTTGCTTGTGCTTTTTACTGGATCGTGGTCGCTGTATGTATACAAAGACTAGACTTCAGTTATGAGGGACTCAGGATCTTCGAATCTGTTACCAGTGAAAATTATTATTTGATTGGTTTGAGGACTTTTTAAGGGCTTAGATTCCTTATTAATGATGAAAATTTTGTGTTTAAGATAACACAAAACCTTTACATTTATTTTTGATTGGTGTGAGCACTTTCTAGAGGCTTAGACTTTTCTATTAATCTATTAATAATGGAAATTTTCCGTTTCAAAATAGCATAAAAAATTTCCTGACTTTATTGTTTAAATATCCCCCGTCAGGGGGATACAACTATTGTATCTGTTGGAATTAGCGCTCCCAGAGGGAAAATGTGTGAGGGCCCGAGCTGAGAGTTAGGTAGACCTTCGTTTTGTGGAAATAAAAATATTTTTTGCCATGTTAAGGACCACCTTTTTTCCGTTCACTACTGTCCTGTTATTCAGCATCTACTACTTTCTTCTACAACTTTTAACTTGTTTCATGAACTTCCTTCCCGACTTACTGTTTCTATGCCCCTTCTGCATAGATCCCGCATTCCCTCAATCCATACTAAATGGTGCCTTCCTCCTTCCTCTCTTCGATACGCTCATTTTTGTAGCGGCTCGCTAACCTATAATCTAATCTGTTTAAATACCCAAACGAGAGGTTTTAAAATTAACCTAGAAATGCACATCACCAACACCCACATGCAACGAATAAAAAACTACGTTCACTAGTATTAAATTTAATTTTCTTTTTTAATGAAGCAATAGTGAGCGTTGTTTTGAAACACCGAAATTAATTTTCTGTTTTAAAAATAATATTTTGATTCACAATATGGAAAATGAGGTTTACAGGAAATTGATATTTTCTTCGAAGCAAAATTTGTAATATGTTACTTCAGCATTATTAAGAATGTTGGTTTCGCCAGAAAATTTGCCCTGCATGTGAAATAATCAAATTTCCTAACAAATTTCCTATGATGGTGAAGATGGCGATGAGTGGAAGTAGTGTTTGTGTAGAAATCACATAAAATTTAACAATATGGTGCTTGAGAATCATTTGAACTAAAAATGCTAGCGTATATCTTTAAAAATGATGGAATATAGGTATTATAAATATAGAAATTTAAATAATTTTCGTGTGAGACGATAATGAAACTGAAAAATAACTCGACTAACACCGGCCACCACAAAAACGCAGCGTATTCAACTGAGATAAGAGCTTCTGAGAATTGAGAGAAACAAAATGACCATGATAGAATATGTACGGAATATGAACGAGCGAGAGAAAAAGGACTTGGACAGCTGAAAAAAGCCAAAACATCGTATTAATGTACTCGCACCTGGGATACGTTACCATGACCAATTTGAACGCTTATGTCGTGACCATTTGCAGTCATGTGCGAATTGATTAATGGCGGTGCACCTGTGGGTGCTGAAGTGACGTTTGCAATGACACCTTAAGATTGATGCTTGTGTCACATTTCGTTTATGTCTGTATAACAAGAACCTCGCTCAATTTAGCCAACCGTGGAAATTGGGTATGGAAATCAATATGAGCAAGTTCGCTAATACCCGAGAGGAATAATATTTGAACTTTGTCTTTGAAAATTTTCGGAGTCTTATTCGAAAACGTGTAATTTATTTCAACTAGAATGATCTTTCATTATATTTATTGAGAAAAATTGAAAATTTTGAGGAATTCATAATGAACTGTATTAGCGTTCGGTATTGATCGTGAATAAAACTTCCAATTTTGAAGGTGTATTCGTGTTCAACCTACGGAGATTGTAATACTTTCGTTCAGATTAAATGTTTTACCACATCGGAGATGACTGAAAACGTAACATTTACCAGGGGCTAACGAACCAGGTAGCAAGCCTGAATTTTCATCTACAAATCGTTTTAATGACAAAGCCTCTGCTGTTAAACTTCATAAACACTTAATTCACTGAGCCTTTAAATTTGTTAATTTTGAGAAATGTACAGTAAATTCAATACAGTTACCGAAACTTTCTTGAATATGCATTTCTTCGATCTATCCTCAAATTTTTCTATGCTATGGAAAGATTAACTCAATGTTCAGTTTTCATACTTCACAGACTCTGCGTTTGTCAATCACATGACCTTCAGAATATAGGGATGCCTTTTTCGTTAAGCTTTTATTCTTCATATACTCAGCCTTTGTCAATCCCACGATCTTTAGTATATAAGGATGGCCTCTTAATGTCTATGACAAATGAGCAAGTTCACATGTTAGGTAGGCTCTCAGTGAAGTGAGAAACTCCTGTTTAGCCATGCACAGTACGGCGGTGTGCAAATGGGCAAGATCGTGCATTCCGGCGTCCCAGGCCTGGAACTGAGGCCAACCCTGACTGGAACCAATCTTGGAGCAAATGACTAGTCACGTGTGACCTACGACAACCACACGACCCTATCTTAATTCTTAAGGTCTTCGTCCTCTCACCACGATGTAGCAAGTCGGATCTTCTTCAGCTTTCAGCCACTCTGTAGATGGCAACTTTTTTTAGCATGTACATGAATGTTCTGCTCTGTACGTTCTTGCCGTCGGTAGTTTTGTGAAGAACGAGCGGTGTTATTGTCTTTTCGCTTAGCGAAATTTGTTTTAAGATTGAATGAATCTTTTCCCCACCGTTTCTCATTGTCGCCGAGTTTGGGTCAGTTTTTGCATTATGTCATAGGGAAGTTAAACAGGTAGAAAATTTGTGACGGTGCTATTAGAAGAATTTGGCATACATGTGTTCTGTGGTAATTATAACGATATGAATTTATTTCGCAATGTTTTTATTAGTTTTAGCCTCATTTGATGTCAGTAATTAGTTCCTCAGATGCTTAAAGGTGTAGTACACTCGGAAGCGTGTTAGGGTAATTGCAGAGTTCGTTCCTTTCGCACCTTTTCCGATTTAAGCTGGAAACGAATTTTTTAATCAACTCTATACATGAATTCACGTTTAGCAGGCATCTTATATTAGAGTAATCTATCTCTTAAACTCATGTTAAAGTCTCTGCCTCGTCTGAGAAAGACCCAAATTGAAAAAAAGAAATTTTTTAATCTTATTTCAAGTTTGTAAAACGTAGCAGTTTTTTTTACAAAATGATCTCTAATCTTTATAGCTTTTCGAACTTGATGCTGAACATTTTTACTTTATATTTCATGCAAGTAGATCTGTGATCAAGAAATCAGCTGTTGGAGCTAGTGTGCCTCAGCTAATTTTTCTTCTGTATTCACAGTTTGTGGTCGACTAATTTATGTCACTTGGTGAATGTTTTTCCTCAACTATTTCCTCGCGTGAAATTAGCTCTCGTGAATGAATGAAATTAACGGAAACAGCGCTAACTATCCGAACAATTTACGTTGCGTGACGTTCCAGCTTACAGCTACGGCGACGTATATTGTTTGAAAATGCAGCTCTATTTTATGTCCGTAGTACACGAGTTTCTTTCTGCCTGAATTTTAGTCTTTCCTTTTACTGGGTGGAGTAACTTGGTATCCGACTTACAATCCTGCTCCACCCAGCAATTTTTCATCCTTTATTCTTACTCGTTCGCAACTTTTGCGTAGAAATTTTGTAGGATTGTATCATGACTGATTTCCTAATCGCAATAGTGACACCTGCTAGTTAGAGTGTCACATACATCTGAGCCCTTTTCCTGTCCGCTCATTCACTGTTCAAGCCTGAGTTAATCTACTGAAGCTAAAGTTTGAATACTTTGTTTCATTTTACTTGAAATTTTGTCTGCTAATAAATGAGTTGAAGAACGACGAACATTTCAAGTTCAAAACTGCGGAGAAAACTGGAAATTTTTGCAACACGAAATGTCTGTCATTATGAGGTGCCATTTAAGAGAAACTCGTAGTCCTTATAGACATCCCACCCTTGCATTTCATTAGAACGTCGCTTCGTCAAATATTTATCTCTCTGTACGACGCATATCGAATTCAGATGGTGCGGCGAACCCCAATTTCAAAGCTATCATGCGCGGGTCCGATAGCGGTGAGTGCATGGAAGAGTTTTTGCTCTTTTTATAATTGCTGGAGCTTCTGGTGCCTCCATTGCAGAACGGAAGGGCGGAGTCCGTTCGTCTGGCGCAGCACGCCCTTTGCTGCATTAAAAACACAATTACATCTCATAAATATCTCCAGTGAAAAATCTTTGAAAGAACTACGGTGGAGTTGTTCAGCAAGGCGCTTGCTAATTAAACCTGTTACACAGTGGTGACTCCCATGAGCAAGCATCATACTTACCGCGTTGTCGTTGTTACTGGAGTAAAACAATCCTGTTCACTGAATACAGTTATCTATTATCGGAGAAGGTCTATAATTTAGCACCGTTGAGTTTCCGGACGTGTATTTGCTAGCCGTCCTGTTACTATACTGTCACGTCTGTAGTGACTCGATCGAGCGAAATGCTTTCTTTATTTGGCCAAATCATAGATGGGATAACATATATTTTATTAAAGCTTCGTCTGCTGTACGAAAACGACCTTCCGTATAAATGTTAGTGACGTAATATGTATAGCACTTTCTAAATCTAGGAACTAGAGTATTAACATTTACTTTTCGTAGTTTTTTCTAGGTCGTAATAATTATTTTTCAAGGAACACCGCTCCTTACTCGTAGAAATAAATACGGGCCTCACCGATCGTCGGATAGATGATGTAACTTACCGCGTGCACTCGCATGCGGGCGTCACACCTTGGTGCTTTTATCGTTTTTATTCGGTTTAGTGCTGAATTATTTCTCAAACGCGAAATATATGTAGTAATGCAAATTGGCGTTGAGCAACCAGGTAAGCCAAGGAAATTCAACTTGTTATCTAACTCGGCAGAATTCAGTGATATAAATTCGGTGTTTCACCAGTTTAAGCATAGCATATGTTATTTACGATAAATAGGGTTTCCGGTCTATTTGGTATACAGTATTTAGAATTATAAAAACGGTAAATAAATAGCATATGGTATTAACGATAACAAACAGCGCGTCCAGGTCTACATGGTACACAGTGTTGGCAACCCCAAAGAACGGTAAATTAGAAATTTTAAATTAGTTATCAGCACAAATGTGGAAAATTTAAGAACGACATGAACATGATGTACATGAAACCGTCAGCATGGGAGTAGGCTGTGGAAGATATAAAACTTGAGATAGAAGACACAAACTAGAACCATCCAGCACTAAGCGCCGCATTTTAGAAACATCAGAAATAGGCTGCTAAGTTACGCGACTTTGAAACCCGTAGATCTCAGCAACTAAAAGAGGTATTCGAGCATTTTGCGACAATCGTTCTGTACATAGGACTTTCTCTCCAGACCGAGGAAGGTTTAGGGAAAATCAGTGGTATACCTGATTAGTTTTCGCTACCCATTGAACTTGGGTATGATTCCAGGGGCCTCATATAATGCAAAATGGATCAGTGTAGAGAGCCTTTGTGGGATAATTCTGGCAAATATTTGATATCGAGTTCTACGGAGAGAAAAGAATTCACTTTTGAGGTCAGATGGTGTCTCAGAGAAAAAGTAGCTTGAGGTACAGCAACACAGAGAGGTCAAATTCACGCGTCAGTAAAATAAGTCAAACTCGAGGAGGTGCTGTGTCTGGGGGGTGGTGGAGTAGCGACCACTGCTTTTGTTGACGAAGTAGGGATATTTAACATGTATGCTGGTATTCTTCTTTTAAGTAAGTGGAATGGGTGCGTAATATCAGACAGCAATGTTGGTTGATCTGAAAATCGTTGTTCTAGAGCATTTGAGACTTGGTCACTATTTTTAAAAGCTGGTTACGAAAGATGGGGTTGAATATGTAAAGCATAATGACAGCAAGAGTAGAGGTTTTAGCTCCTTTAACGTAGTTGTGTTTCTATGCAACTGGATCATGGTCCGGGGCGTGCGGAGTAGAACGAAGCTTGAGGAACTCGAGAACGTTAAACACGAATCAAAGACTAAAAATGAGAGACGATTAAGCTGCGTTACTACTCTCTGTTACACCAGTTACATACAGTGGAGGGACTTAATTGTGAAATTAGTTTAAAAAGGCATGTGTGTAGTGAACACGATCTTTTGAATAATGTGGTTGGAATTCAACTTGTATCTTTTTTACGCCGTTTGATATGTTCGTACATTCGTTATTTCTGATCGTACAGATCACAGGTCTGTTGAAAGAGGTTGAGGCCTATTTAGATTTACGTTAAATCATGGGTACATTTCCCCTTGCCTGTCTTTTTGTAATGACGAGGTGTTTTTTAAGAACATATGGGGTTACTTTTCGTTTGTTGAAGTAGAATATTAACTAGTAGAGGTACCAGATGCGCGGAGTGTGTACGAACAATTTTTGTTAATTTTGAAGATTTACATGACCCAAAGCAATATTGAATATAAAGATAAATTTAATAAATTAAATTTTGGACCTGTCCAAAATACGAGCCCCAAGCTATATTGAATATATATATATATATATAAGTTGAACATTATAAATTGAACACAGGGACGTGTACAAAATTCGAGTACTAGAAAAGGTGCTCCAAAGAAGGCGTGCCTGTGAGACTAACCAGCGTCTCGTTCCAGCACGCGACCAACCCTTCAGTACCGTTACTCCACTGAGGATATTTCAGAGAGGCGACTCGGCTCACATCGTATATTGGAAGGTGATGATACTCATTACTGCTGCAGCTTGTCATCAATTCATTATAAAGGCACTGAGCTTCACGCACCGCCGACGTCCGAACCTGTAATTACGAAAACGTGTTCCGGATTTGCGAAGCGTCGCCTACCTAATATCAACTCTTTAAAATCTGATCCTGCCAAGTGTAATCCGTAATCTGACTTAATTAACACGCATACTAAACTGCCGTGTTTGTGCGCTTATTATTTTTATTGTGTGCACAAATTCTGGTTGACATGCGACCTAAAATTTTTGTATTCTGAGTTCTCCAGATGTGTATGTTCTCCGAACGGCTGTTGATCTGACCTTAAAATTATGATTTGATGCGAGGGATAGAAATACATCGAGTGACTCCTTAGAGGTAATATGATTATTGTTATTCATATTGAGGAAATAGTATTTGTTTTACATACTGAATTGATAAATATACAGACCTAAACATGCATAAAATTTTCACTCAATCAAAAAATTCAATTTTTTTAAGCGCTAACTAAAACTTGTCGATGTAATTTGGAAGTCGTGAGAAAGACATGAAGTTGTAGAGACTGCATCCTCACAACCCTTCCTGACGGCGGCGAGGCTCCATCTGGCGGCCCCAAAATCCATCAGTATTGGGCCAGCAGAGTTCGGCCACCTCCCCTCCCCCTCGTCTCTAAGCCATTTGCTGTGTCATCTGAGTCGCGTTTCCCGTTCACTCACCCAATGAATTTAGGCTTATTCATCATTGTATGGTACCTCTAAGCTACGTCAAAGTTATTCACCCTTAACTTAGCTCAATTAACTGAAGTTATCTCTTGCAAATACGAAGCCGGCTTCTGTTTGGTATTGATAAGTTTCTCGGCACTCACAGCAGCCGTTTCTGGCTCCTCTGGCCTCAGCCATTTTTAACTCAGCCATAACAGCCACTTTCCACGAGCAGCCAGGCGGCCGTCCAGCCATGTGAGAGCGCTCAGTATGTCTCCGCCCGTCGTGTTGTGTACGTCGCTCCCGTGCACTTCCTCACTCCCACTCGTCTCGCAGCCCATCCCATCTTTGTCTAGCACATTGCCCCAAACTTCCTCGAAAACAATGTTAGTACGAAATATTCCATTTGTGTAAGAACTCCTCGGAACACTTTGCGCATCTCTGGGGAGTGTGGCGAACGCAAATCACAGCATTTCGGCGACACTTCATATAACTTCCGAAAGTGTATGACCTCAGAAGATAACAATCTTCTTTGATGAGGCGGTAATCCGCTCGTTAACATGATAACGAGGTGGAAAATTCTTTCAAAGGAATCACGATGGAACTTTTCTGTTGAACCTGCTTAGTTTGAGCGACGCGATCAGTTCAGTTATTAATGAAACTCGAATCGAATTTGCGTCTGCGGAATTGCAGTTTTTCGTAACAACACGTTCTGGACACGTACAGAAATTTATCAGGTACTGAAGAAATGATGAGCTTGTTTCCGCCAGTTTGTGCGTGAACGAAGACCAACTGCAGAGTGTTGTCTAACTCCCGGTGAGAATAATCCTGTTGAAGCACGTGAACGATTTGACTGAGATTAAAAATCACGGACGCAACGCGCAAAATACAGCATTACCTCTACAAAAAAAGCCACCCCTGCTCTGCAAGAATGGTACAGAAGAGACTTGGCTGGCTCGCTCGGTCGAGAGGCCTTATCCAGGCGCGTAATTTTCGCTTGTTTTATGGTCATGCAATTCTGCCATAAGCGTGAAAAGCGAGGACCGCTCTAGCTCACTCGCTCCTCAACAACTTTGAGTTAATGTGCAATTCATTGTCGGTCCTGGGATCGTGCTTGGCACGAAATGAGGCGACTGGTAGCTACAATACCGGAATTTCTCACTGGTGCTTATAGCTCGAGAATTGAATATCCATAGCAAAATTGGAGCGACACTTCGTTTGCTGAACGGATCTTGGCAGTTTGATCGAGTCTTAGCACTCGGGCGTCGTCGTGGGAGGTATGATTTTTAAAAATCCTTTCGGGAGTTGAAGACATGGAAATAATTTCACGTGAATTTGAGGCATGACTTTTTTTGAACTTCGTATTTTATTTTCAGCGCTGATTGGCGTATCATGTACAAATTCACGTCATGAAACGAACTGGAAACAGCAGGATTTCCAAGGGATTTTCATTTGACTCCAGCGGAGCCGAAATTGAAGGACCGCACGTGGGTTTCAGAAACTCGTGGCTGAGAGGTGACATCAAATCTCCAGCGACGATGGAGACAAGTTTCGAAAGTTCGCCGTTGTATCCCGTGGGTGCCCTCGTCCGTCCAAGCCCTCGGTGTCACCCTCCATGAACGTGGTCCCTGTCTCACCTGCCGCCGTCGCTCGATTTGTGCCTGACTCTCGGCCTGAGGAATCTGCGCCGGGTCGCGTTCGGTGATCCGAACTGCCTTGGTCTCGCTACTGACTCCGTTTTGTCTTGGTCTAGCCTTAGTCTTGGCTTTGACCGTGTCTTGGTCCTGGTTGAGCCTTACTAGGCTTTGACTGTGTCTTGATTCTGGTCTAGCCTTAGTCTAGGCTTTGACCGTGTTTTGGGCCTGGTTTAGTCTTGGCTTTGACCGTGTCTTGGTCCTGGTTTAGTCTTGGCTTTGACCATGTCTTGGTTTTGATGCCAACTGAGGAAAGTGCTAAGTTATTTCTGTCAGCGATGACCGAAGAATTCGATTAATTATTTGCAAACCGATTCGAAGGAAACTTCATTTTTTTGTCGAATAAGAATACAGGAATTCCCATTTACGCACACCCTTCATGGGAGGAACAATGAGGCCTCGTCGTAATTCGTCTTCAAACACTTGCAAAATAGAAATATCAAATTAAGGAAAAATTCATCAATAAAGCTGTTGTTCGCGTAAAAATAAGGCTAGTTTACACGCATGGAAGGAGGCTTCAACACTGGTTCATTTTGCCTCAAATACTTCACTGGGACGAAATTAAGAATGCGTCTAAACGAGTGTAATGTCGGCGATGAAATGAACTGTGAATCATCCTCTTTCTGGCCGGTGACACTGAAGAATGTCTGCGTGCAGCGCAGAAATATCGCCTTCGAAGTTCCATCGACGTTTGAGTAAATGCTCTCCAGTGAACTGTTTTGGACGAGCTCTCGGCGAGGACGTTTCTCCGGCGTGTGCTTCGTGTCTGGCTGAGTTGCAGGTAACTTTTTTTTCGGTATTTAATGATTTCTCTTTTGTTGAAGTCCCGGGATATATTTTAACTGAGTTCTATTAGTTTCTCGCGGTTGAATCTAGCATAAATTTGAACTGCTTGTCTTAGTTCCCGCTTTTAATGATTCATCTTCTATTGACGGGTCGGAGAGTATTTTAACGGAGTTCCAGTCGTTTATCGCAGTTGAACTTGGTATAAAATTTAATTGCTATAGCTAGTATAAATTTCACGTTCCATATGATGTAGACTAAGCTCCTACTCCTAAAATTTTAAACTGCGGGGGATGCTAATGTTATCGTTTATTTAAGCTTTTTATTCATTAGAGTCGAAGTACTCCAAGCTGTTAGTTTCTTCAGTAAGCTGCTTTGGTTGGTCACAACAAGTTTTCCTTGTCGAACGGAATTCGTCATAGAGATGGAGAGTTACTACATGTGGTAGAAAAATTATCACCCTGCATCAACCTAGGCGTTCGCATTTGTGTGAGATTAATACTTCCTAGTTCAACGACCGGATGAAAAGGCCTTTTTTCGCCGAAAGTTCTCCTGAAACACGCTCCTGCTGCAACCTATGTTAATGTACGAAATCAGCGACACGATTTAGTTGCCGTTTGCTCACCGAGGTAAGTGTTATCTTCTCACCTTAGTATCGGATGTTTCTCATCTAGGCGCAACTTGCCTGTATTTTTACTCCTATTAAAAAGAGGCAGGGGGTGCTGAATCGAATTGGGCTGTTCGTTTTTATAGCTTACTGAAGTATTGTAAATCGAGTTAATGATTTGATTAGGTTAAGTGCATGCTGTTTTCGTGCTAGTTTTACTGAGATGCTTCAACACAAATACTCTCTTTCCTGTGTATGATACTAGGCTAATAAATTTGTTGGACTGAATGATGTTAATTTTGTCTGAAGCAGAATCTTATCCAGCAAGCATGTGGTTTTCAAAAATTGCTACTTTCGAAAATTTCATTCTAAGCCTTTAATCTCGTAAGACTAGTATTAGATAGCAGACTTAAAGTTAGTTTATCAAGATCCTCACGTTGGCAGAAGTATCGTGTTTGAAATTTTTCATTTTTAAATTTGAAGAAGCTGTGCCCTCTCCTTATGAGGTACGTATAAATATGAGGGAAAAATGTGAGGTCTCAAGCTGAAAATTAGAGAGGCCTTCCTCTTGCTGTCTTGGAATAGAATAAGCTTTTATGTTTTGTAAAGGGCAATCTTTATCGGTGCACTACTTTAGCACCGAATAAAGTCCTTACTTCTTTAGCTGCAATTACGGTTTATCTAGCTTTCAATCTTGTCTCTGTGCGCAGGATGTGGGTTATACACGTTTACCGTTAAGTTCTTTTTTCCTCCAAATCTTATGGTGTCTTTTTCTTTTCATAGAACCTTTGGGGTTAGGGAAGCTTGAATTAACTATAATCTAAGCTAGCCTCCTGAAAGGTGTGGTTCCTCTATTTAATCCCTTTCCTTGGCACTTTTTATTAATGGAAACTTTTCGATTTCAGATGGTTTTTATTGCTATTTTCTGTGGTATTTCCAATGCTAAACTAGCTGACAGCAAAGGTAGGCCCTGATTTTACGTTGAAACTTATATGTGGCTGTTTTTGTATACAATATCGTCTGGACGAGTTTACTCGTACTAAAGTTAAACTTGCGTTAACACATTGCCGAGCCATGGATTTAATACGATATTGTTGTGCTTTGCTAATTCATGTATTAGAAACAGTTCCGTAGGTCACGAATTGCCAGTATAGTCACTGCATCTACTTTTAATCTGCCTCATCCCCACCGTTTCGAAACTATGGATAAAATTCCCCAATTATTAATATTATAACTGAAGTATGATATCCTAACGCTTGGCGTGCTGTAGAGCCTCCATTTTTAGCGAGCTTGAGTTTCAATTCCACTCGGAGGGTCTTAAGAGCACTGCTAGAGTTGTGTTAATTGCCGTACAGGATTCCCCGCTAGAGCTGAGCCATTCGGCGTGAGTTCTTGGGTCGTGATTGCAATTCATGCCCGACTCGTTTTGCTCGCGGCTGTGCTGGCCGATAATTCTGTGGGCGACCAACCTCAAAAATTCAATCAAAAACGGAGAAATCAGAGCGGCTATCGCGTTTCCCTCTGCCGGAAGAGAAGCCGAGGTTTGCCAAGTTTATTCTCGTCACCTCAACGTTGTGTTCATGGCACTGAAATATTGTTGGTGAGAGACGTTCGAACCTGTCGTTCGTTTTGAAACGTATACTTCACTGGAAACTTTCCTATGTTTTAGAAAAGTTTGCGTATTCTAGTTGATTTAAGAGTCAAGCTCGTTTTTGTCGTGCGTGAATTAGTTCACAATCTATGCCGATCATTCACGAACAGCTATCGAGGCAAGACCCGCTTATTATTCTTGAATTATTCTTTATTCCTCAAAGCCCGTTTTATTTCTATGTTTCGTCGTTCCTCTGTCTGAATGTCTACTGTTCTTCTTTACGTTCATACGTGGAGATAACGTGCTCTGTTATTACAGTGATGAATGCTCTTTGAGGTGCCCTTTAACATTCGCGCTATCGTTTTCTTTCGCTTCATTTTCGTGCCATTTGTCCCTAAAACCTGAAGGAACAGACGTATTTGTTGGCTAATTTTTACCAAGGAAATGCACTGCAGGCAATACGTCTAACTTCAAAATAAGACGAATAGGGTTTGCGTTGCCACTGTCGCTTCGCTTGTGTGTCATTTTCTCCCATAAATCATTGGCCGTCCGTTCTATGATCTGCCAAAATTACTGTGCCGGCCGCTAGAGTTGACAACTCTTCTAGCTGATTTCGTCTGCCTCCGATAAGGTGGCGTTAGGTTCCTTGTACGTAATTTATGCGCAAATTATATCGTCATGCTTCGTGGTGTGACATTTGCGACAAATATGTGAAACAAGAAACTTCTTCTCTACTCCCCGTTTCTGGTTACAATTACAAGCCAGCTTCTGGGTGCATTCGAAACTATTTCCCACCGTAAATGTTCTATAATCTGTTCGTAAATAAAAACAAATTTGCAGTGGTGATGTTTAGTTCGATTTGTTCATTCCAGTTTGGTGT
>JACJUY010016721.1:0-11097 GCA_014220935.1 Platorchestia sp. MABIK | reverse complement strand
ACAAAAGTAGTCCACCTTGGGAACAAAAGTGGTCCACCTCGGGAACAAAAGTGGTCCACCTTGGGAACAAAAGTGGTCCACCTTGGGAACAAAAGTGGTCCACCTTGGGAACAAAAGTGGTCCTCCTTTGAAACAAAAGTGGTCCACCTTGGGAACAAAAGTGGTCCTCCTTGGGAACAAAAGTGGTCCTCCTTTGAAGCAAAGTTTAGTTTAGTTTATTAGTTAGTTTAAGCCTCCCTATCCGCAACAAAGGCGATCCAAAGAGAGGAAGGAAGAAGGCACCATTTAGTATGGAGGTAAGGGAACGCGGAATCCATGCAGAAAGATCATAGAAACAGTAAGATGAGAAAGAAGTTCATGAAACAAGATCAAAGTTGAAGAAGAAAGTAGTAGGTGCTGAAAAAACAGGACAGCAGTGAACCGAAAAAAATTTGCTCCATAACAAAACAAAAACCTATGTTATTTTAACAAAAAGGAAGCCTACCTAACCTTTAGCTCGGGCCCTCACATTGCCCCCCTGGGAGCGCTAATTCCCATAGATACAATAATTGTATCCCCCTGAGGGGCCTTTGGAGCAAAAGTGATCCACCCAACTCTGACGAAGTAATCAGCAACATCTTTGGCTGACTCGTTGGTCGTGTTGGTGAAAAAAAAAATCATTTCCATTAGAAGATGATGCAAAAAAAATCATTGGTTTTTAAAATGTCTTAATATGAAGATCCATAGTTGATATACATACATGGGTATCGTAATACCCATGTTAATAGTCGAAACAAATGATTGAGGAAACGCATTGAAAACTGGGATGAAAAAGTGTGATTTTAGTGTGAATGATTTACTAGCTGGCGCGTAGTGGCAGACGCGTGCGAGGATACAGGCGTAATGCTCTTTTTCCTGGCCAGGGCGAAATGAACGGCGTTTTCTGCCAGCATCAAATGAAACCTTGCCTGCAATTGTAACTATGCCGCCTTACGGCCAGGGCAGAATTGAAATCCACCCTATATACAGGGCGAATACACTGATGAAACGCCTCTGTAGCGTATTCGGTTGTGAAACGTTGCATATAATAATACTACTATTAAGCATGGAAAAATGCATTCCCTTTGATACATAATCTAGGTTTGATAATAAATGTAAAACAAGTTAAAAAACATAATACCAATGACGACGCATTGTTGAAAACACTCTTATTAGTGCAGACTCATATTGAAACACAAGCTTAGGAACGTGCGACATCAGGAATAATGTGAAAAATAAAATGGGTGAGTTGAAATAATTCTGCGTCTGAGACTATGAGGTCGATATTCGAAACTGTCTTTTCACTCCTACATATCAACTAGTGTGCCAATTAACGCGCCCGGAGAAAATAAAACATTTTACAACAAAAATTTATGATCTTTCTCGTGTCAATAATACTGGCACAAAAGAATTCACCGGAGACATGAAAAGGATTGTTGTACAATGCAAGCCAAAACATTTGCAAAATAGTTAGAGTAACACGTAAAATTTGCCTCTTAAATAATGCTGCCATAATATACTAAACGTTCGTAGGAAACGCCAAATTGATAAACTAGGCTAACAAGAACATTTTAGGAAATGAATAAGAAAAGAAAACACTGATGTCCTGTAAGGTTGAAACATAAGATTAATTACATCGTTTTTTAAAATGTTTCAATGTACATATATTTGAGTGTCGACAGCCCATGCCAATGCTTGTACAAAAGACTGAGAGAAAACATCAAAATCTGTTCTATTGTAAGTTGTTCCAATTTTAATAATGTTCATAAATGAATGTAATAAAATGAAAATAAAAATGAGCTGTGGGTGAAAGAGTTTTCAACAGTCTCAACGTTTTTGTAGATAAGTGCGAAGTGAACATTGCGAGTAATTGTGTCATTAAATTTCATCCTTTAAAACAATATAGTACAGCTAATATCTTAAAAACCCGAATATATTTTTAAAAATTTCATAGAAGAAAGTGTTATAAATAAACGAGCAAAAAAAGTCGCTGCTAAATCCAACATTCTTATTAAAACAGTCACAAACCAAACGAAGAACGTTTCGACTCGTAGGGCCATTTTTAACTTCTGTCGTTAGAAAATAACAAATTCAGTAAAAATTTCGCGTAAGATGTTAAACGAAAAAAAGCAAGAGTAGCATCATACTACAAACTAACAAATGCAACCAAACTAGCTGAAGGGAGAAAGTGGACTGACTGTCATTTAAAACTGGTTTTGTCGTTAAAATATACAATGATTCTAAAATACAACAAAGATTTTTTAATACCAGATGTAGATGCAATTACTTTAAAATCGTTTAAGCATACTGGAAGATCACACTTCTCTGCATGAGAACGGATGGCAGAATGGGATGGCGCAGAGAGAAGGAGGCCTGTTCTAAAACTCCTACCAGCATGCTCCGCAACGCGAATACTGGGGCCCCGTTTAGTTGAGCCCACGTACTCCGACGCACAATGTGCACAATGATATTTGTAAACAACAAATTAGAACATGCCTTTGGGAGTTTTATTTTGATAATTGTAATAAGACCCTATTTTAAACATATTGACCAATATAATTTTGAAATCAAAATGCATGAAATGTTCAGATAATAGCGACTGCAATTCCTTCTTCAGTTTTTCCGATTTGTACCCAAACAATGGCAATGTGAGGTAAAATGGCTTTTTATTGACAAAGTATGAATTTGGCTTGCTGTAAAATTTGTGATTTAAGAAATTTTTAATAGCTGAATCAATGAGTTGACAGGGTTACCCGTAACATTTAAAAAAATTTATTTTAAAATTTCAAATTCTTTATGAAGAGAGGAAAATGAACGTATACTATATGACCCGGAAAGTAAAGTCTTAATGCTATTCATTTTGAATGTGAAAAGTGCAAAAACTGAAAAAACTGATCACAAGCCCCATGAAAGTAGGTTTACGAAAAACTGAACTGTTAAATTTTTGCATTGTTGCGAGTAATTAGGGCATCAAGAAATGGAAAACTACCGTTAACTTCAGTTTCCATGGTAAATTTAATGTTCTGGTGTATGGCATTCATGCAATCTAAAAAAGATTGCAATTAAAACTATTATTAAACAGTAAAAACGTACCTCCTACAAAATGCATCCTACAACGTACCTCCTACATCAACGTACCTCATACAAAATGCAGGCTCAAAATCTAAAGGACGGGAGTCTAACCACCGTTGCTCATGGAAACACATAAAAACATTGGCAAAAGTCGGCCCTAATGGAAGGCCCATTCCTAGACCGTCAAGTTGCTGATAAAATTTGTTGTCAAAAATAAAAAAATATTTAGTACAGAAAGTTGAAGAAGGTCATAAAATAAAGATTTTGACAAGCCAATAACTTATTTTACATAAGCAAATAAGTAATTCATACAAATTTCAATGGTCTCGTGCCAGGGAATGTTCATGAAAAGACTCTCAATGTCAAAAGACACCATGAAGAAATTATCGGCCTATGCACAAATCTTTAAAATAAACATTCCTTTCTTTCTTTCTTTCTTATAAAACAGACGTTTGCTATGAATCGAATTTCTATCTCCCTAACACAGATGCTAACACATCTCCATGAAGTTGAATCTTTTCATTAGCAAGAATTATTGTCCACAGTTTGGGTGCAACTACACCCTTACATCAACAGAAGTAGAACTTCTTTTTCAGGATGCTCCTGAATAGAGAGAAGCTACACCTGCATGTACTAAAAATTTGTACAATCTTGATAAAAGTAGCTGGACATTTGAGTTAAAGCATAACCTGGTCATGTAAATAATACTTGGAATTTGCAAACCACGCTGCTGATTACCAACCCAATTACACAATCTCTTACCTTCTCATTAGAATATGATTCTCCTTACCTTTTCACAATGTAGAAATGATCGTTGGTGATGATATTCGGTTGTAGTTGTGTTCTAGGTTCAAATAGTTTGAGCACCATCAACCACAAAAAAAGGCGTATCCAAGAGCAGAAACAGCAAGGCACTATTTTGAAAGGAGCTCAGGAATTGTAGAATCCATGCACAAGGAGTAACCCCACAACCTGCAATAGAAAACAAAAATAGAAAAAAACTCATGAAACAAGATGTGAAACAAAGATAAAAGTAACAGATGCAGGAAAGTATGGTTCATAATAAAACAAAAGAAACCTTCTATTCATACAAAAGCAAGGCCTACTTGACCTCAATCTTGAGCCCTCACATCTTTCCATAGGAAAGCTAATTCCCATCGATACAATTGCTTCATTCCTGTGAGAGATTTAACTATGTTTTCATGTAATTAGCAAATTCAAAACAAGAACAAATACATCTTCAATTTATATCTCATGAAAAACATTAACCATTAAAGTGGCATATTTCATACACCGTGTGAGTAGGACCTACTAACAACTTGGATCTAAATATTATATGAAAAAATAAATATTTGAACTAACCAAAGAAAATCCAAGAGGTCTTTGCGAAGTAGAATAGTTGTTCAAATATATAGCTAGAGTTCCTACATTAGATGACACACTCCTAGTGTCTCACTAAAATTTGTTTCACCATTACCCCATAGCCTAGCAGACCACTAAAATGTAATGACCAATAGCGCGAGAAAAAACAGCGTAACTTGGGGAAGAATAAGGGTACTCTTACGCATCACGAAAAGAGTAGACATGTTCGAGATACTTTGAGGGTATAATTGTACTTTGAAATATAAATGATGTAATTCCAATACTATTGGTACACATGTTTACCCCTTGGTAAATTGCTCATTTACGTTCTGGTAATAATGGCTACCATTTAACCGATTTCTCTACCATTATTTAAATTAGACTACAGCGCACAAGTAAAAATGTTATCGGTCAATTATACTTTCCCGCTTGTTGGAAAGGATAAGAAAGTTATCAAGAAGCAAACACGGTTTTTCAATTCTGCTTCGGCCAACCTAACCAAACCGACCCTAACGACCGCAGGAACGTAATGAGCGTGTTGACATGTTCACCGCGTTTCCGCGGTTGGTTTGATTAGGTTTTAAGTAGCCGAGTTGCGAAATTGACTTGACTGCTCGAATACACTTTTATCCCTTATAAGAAATATGAAAAATACAATTACACGATAACATTTCACCTCGTGTGATAACAGCTATTTATTAAAAAGGTTGCAAAACAGATGAAATGTCATTTATTTATTCCGGTACGGGAATGAGCAGCTGTTCACCTACTGGTACACACATGTCTCCAATACTCGGAGACGTAGTAAGCGGCGTCGCGGGTAAGAAAGGCTATTTTCACACGTCCAAATCTGCAGACAATCTGAGCTGAGTTTGGTTTGACGGTCTCAAGGCACACGATACAAACAACGCACTTCAAACTTGACGAAGATTGGCACACGCTCCAGCCTCCAGTTTGCCGGTAGCAGCCAGGTAGAGAATCCGCACAAGAATGGCAGCTCCAGACGGCGAGTTCGTACAGTTGATGGGATTCGCTATAGTTGCAATGAATAAGAAGAAAAAATATGTAAAAGCTCGCTCAAAATACGCTAAAGAATGGTTCCTAAAAAGTAGTGACTTTGCGAATGCGAAATTGCTTAATGAAATACACAGGGAGGGAGGGAGGCAGGCAGAGTACAGACCTTCACCTCCTACAGGGGCTGGCTTGACACTGACGTGGGGTCAAGGTTTGAAGCCGGTCGCTCCAAAATTATCAAACAAACCTTATCTGCCTTATTTAGTCTATGCCATGGTCTATGCCAACCTGAAATGAGCGTACAAACTCGCGAATTAAGCAGCCGTTCAGATTTGTCTGTAGACATATTTGTGCGTGTGAGGGGTGCGTTGCCTATGATAAACAACGAAATCTGAAACCAAAATTGTCGGTCAAACGGGAGGGGCGTAATAAGTTGAAGTTTCTCATTTGAGAGTCGAAGACCACGTTCGAGCTTTTAGTTAATTTAGTGGTATTTCTCGGTTATTTCTATAAATGCAGGAAAAGGTCATTTATCTCCAGTCATAATTTAGTTCATTTTCTCAGACAAACAATAGTGAAAATACAAATTAAATTTTGTTATGAATAAAAATCAAAATGTTTTTTCTAAATCTAACGCTCGTATCAGTGAAAATAGTAAAAAAAACGATTACGTTTTATGTATTTTTATGCATGAACTTGATTAATACGGGAATAAATCATAAAGGAATAGGAATTAATAGTGACTTGTCCTCAGAAAGAATTGCTGAGCGAAAATCCTGAGAAAATACCTTGGGCGTGCGAACAAGATTTAGATTGATATTAGTCCAAGCCTCCCTAACCGCAACAAAGACGTTTCAAAGAAAGGAATGATAACGGCAACATTTAGCATGAAGATTAAGGAACGAGGATTCTATGCACAACGTGCATAGAAACACTAAGTTGAGAAAGATATTCATAAAACGAAACAAAATTTGAAGAAGAAAGTAGTAGGTGCTGAAAAACAAAACAGCAGTTAACCGAGAAAAGATGGTCCTTAACATAGCAAAAATATTTTATTTCAACATAAAGAAGACCTACCAAGTACTCAACTCGAGACCTCACATTTCCCCCTTGGGAGTGGGCGTGTAAACAGATTAGATTATTAGTTAGTTTAAGCCTCCCTATCCGCTACAAAGGCGATCCAAAGAGAGGAAGGAGGAAGGCACTATTTAGTATGGAGTTAAGGAAACGCGGAATCTACGCAGAAAGGGCATAGAAACAGTAAGATGAGAAAGAAGTTCATGAAACAAGATCAAAGTTGAAGAAGAAAGTAGTAGGTGCTGAAAAACAGGACAGCAGTGAACCGAAAAAGGTGGTCCTTAACATAACAAAAACATTTTATTTCAACAAAAAGGAAGCCTACCTAACCCTTAGCTCGGGCCCTCACATAGTCCCCTTGGGAGCGCTAATTCCCATAGATACAACAGTTGTATCCCCCTGAGGGGGGGGCGTGTAAGCAAAATGTAACGCAAAAAGTGCCACAGGGAGTACCTTCAAAATCGCCGAGTCAAATACAAAGCTCAAGAATAACTCAGAACAAATATTCGACAAAATTCAGAGGGGGAGTTTTAGTAGAGGATGACAGGACGAGCGATGACTAGGGAAAAGACGTAAAAAGAGTTCGAAAATGCATAATTTGACACGTTTCCCTACATTGGGCTATATTTGTACCGTTCGGTAAATTGCTCAT
This sequence comes from Platorchestia sp. MABIK, assembly GCA_014220935.1. Classification (NCBI taxonomy): domain Eukaryota; kingdom Metazoa; phylum Arthropoda; class Malacostraca; order Amphipoda; family Talitridae; genus Platorchestia; species Platorchestia sp. MABIK. The sequence goes on along the minus strand of JACJUY010016721.1, from coordinate 3,902 downwards.
TCACGTGCCGGTTTAAACGAATGATATTTCATCTGTTTCGCGATGTTTAAAAAATAACTATTATCATACAAGCTGAAATGTTATCGTGCCATCGCATTTTCATATTTTTTGTGGAGGATAAAAATTTTTTCGAGCAGTGAAGTCGATTTCCCAATTCTGCTACTTACAACCTAACCAAACCAACCGTCAACAACCGCCGAAACGCATTGGACAGCGAAATGAGTCTGGCAGAGGCAGCAACCGGGCGAATGAAACGTGAAAGTAGGAGTGCTTTTGATAAAGTATAAGGGAAAACTATTATCTTGTTTTGAAGTGAGCGAAGGAAAAGATGGTATTCCAGAGGCTGAGCAAGAAAAATGCGTCCGACAAGTGTCCAATTATTGTCTACAGTAAAATGCAGTGCGCGAATAACAGCTCTTCCTTCATTGCGTGAGCTCGGTGGTTAAATTACTATGTGGTGATCTAAATATTGCATCTCTAACTTCCACAATGCGCAGTGTTAATCTTTGTGTCTGGTCTCTCGCAATTATTATTTGACTGTACAATGTTGCGCGCATTTTTCAAAAAAAAACTATAACTTACGTGTTTACTTTGAATAAAATAATTGAACATTCAGTTCGTCGTCATCACCCTCATGTTGATCAACCAAATGCTAAGTAGGAAGAGCGCTCTCTAGTTCTTATTTCTCGCTCTCTGTGTACCTTTTCGCTTTAATTCTTTTTCACTCCTTTTTCTTTCACTATCGAGGATTTAGTGAACCCTAACTATATTTCACTATCGAGGAGTTGGTGAACCCTTACTATTTTTCACTATCGAGGGTTCACTATGTCTTCCACTATCGCCTTGCGCGATCTTTACATCAGTAAGGGGGACATGAATGCGCCGTGACAGAAGCCAAATATTTATTCTAAAGTGAAATTTTTCATGAACTTAGCTGAAAATTTCTCATTAGTAAAAGTGATCAACCTATTTCTCACAGAAAATTTATTTTCCTTCATTTGGTAGATGAAATGAACCATTACCTTTGCCAAGAAATAGCTGACTTCTGTTTTCAGCAATCACGCTGAACTGACCATTAGATACAGAAAATTCACATTGCAAAACTGGCCTTTCATTAAAAACACTAAGCATGCCCTGTCTAAAAGCACTATCAGCTATATTTTGTGAGTAAATTTCTTGCAAAGACATCCAATTGTTAGCATTAGTATACTCTTCAACATTCACGGTTTCTAAACACGTTCACTGCCGTTACCATTAATTGACGTCAAAAAATAGGCTAAAGGAACTCTGAAATTTAACACGTTCCCCGAGTATTGGGACATATGTGTCCCATTTTGTAAATTGTTCATTAACGAAGCAGTATGAATAAACGATATTTTCATCTGATTCGCAAACATTTTAAAAAATAACTGTTATCACTTGCATTGAAATGTTTTCGTGCAATTTTCCCTCATTAGAAAGGATAAAAGTGTATTCAGGCAGTAAAGTCGAAATCCTAATTCATCTCCTAACAACCTAACCAAACCAACATTAAGAGCGGCAGAAACGCGGTGAAGGTGTTGAAAAGGAATGGAGAAATTAATTTATTTATCTATTGATTTTACTGAAAAGCTAGTTTGCCAATGATAACGGCAGTTAGTGTAAATTTAGGAATGGTACGCAATAGTTGTCGATAGGCAACTGAGCTTTTGGTAAATATCAAGTTCTGCGCCCGGTACCTCTTTAGGACATGTGCATGAAGCGGCAGCAAACATGTTAAAATTCTAGTATTGCAGTCATGAGCCCTATTTGTGGAAAGCATTTGAGCTGTTCCAGAGAGTAAATAAACAAATTCTTCAACAGTGCCTGGCTTCAGTAATGTTATCTTTCAAAATATTACTGGTAAACAACATATCTTTTGTTTAAAATAGGTTGCCAGCCGTCAACACCTTGACTTGTGGATTTTTATCCAATTTACAAGCTCTATTTAGATGCCAAGAGTTGGAATGACTTCTCTCAACAACAAAGATCCTAAGAAAAAAGTTCATGTAGTTAATTTTTCATCTGACAAAAAAAAAGTAATTGAAACTTAGGACAAAGTAAAAGTAGATTAAATGTCAATGTTTAATAATATAGTTTTTGGCACAAATTTACTACTGACCTGTTAACAGTTGAATGTATTCTTTAAGTTGCTGAGTCAGGAATACAATCAGCCAATGGCTTGTAGGCATTTTAGTTCTGATTCAATGTTTGTAAAAAAAACATAAAAACTGTAAATACAACAGCTGAAAAAAATGAAAGAAAATTAACAACAGATCAAATTGCACCACAGCTTGCTACGCATTGTCTACATTTCGTATGATTTCTCAATTAATTAAGAATCTTTAGATAAAAAAATTCTAAAAACCAATGTGTTGCAATACATTTTATGTATCAACTTTTTGGAAATAAATAGTTTTCTTTCTTCTTTCTCTATCTTCATAATTACTGAATAGCAAGAATATTGACATACAAATAAGTGTTTTCTAGCAAGAACAATACTCATATCACAAAAACCATCCCAGCTGCTACCAATTGACATTGTTTCTTTTTCTAAATCTGGTAAGAGCCAGGATGTTCATGATATTCCTGATGGGAACAAAACTCAACACAATACAAAAAACTCAAACCTATTATAAACTTTATACAAGCAATGAGGCAATGTAAATACATAACATTTATTTTGAAATAATTGTAAGCATTTTGACAACAGGAGTAGCTTCTACTGGCATACATAAATAAGCTAACAAAATATTTTCCCTACTTTAATTAGCTTTCTATTTAATAAAAACTATGTTAAACACAAATTTCTTTTACCCTGAATGAAAAGCAATCAAGTTTAGTAGCCCTATAATGACACAAGCTGTTAGGCTTCAGACAAAATTTTCATGAGAACATTTGAGGAATTCAAGAAACATAGTTAAGAAAAAAGTGTACAAATATAACCTAAGAAAATAATTACTTCTACTATCATCTTTTCGACCCAAAAAAGTGGCAATCTTAATAACTAACTTGTATCAGCTAAAATTGCCACTTTCTAACTCGGGTTGACAGCTTTCAACTTATAGTATCGACAAAATGAGACCCTTTGCCAAAGTTTACCAATACAGTTACTTTCTTTCAAATTAACAAAGCTTTTTTTTTTTTAATATGTAAATGATTAACTTCAAAACTATTCTTAAAGGATTTAAGAATAACAATCGTACAAAAACACATATTTTTCCGCACGAACAACGCGATACTTATTGACAACGTTAGTAGTCTCACTCTGGCGGCTGCTGTTTCACTTCAACAAGCGATTGCGGCGTGACTACAGTACACAGTTGCAACTTGCAAGGCTTCCATGTGTCACCCCTCACGAATTCGATCAGAGTGAATAGGGAACTTCGTATATACACACACAAATATCAGCCTCAGTGATGAGCATCGTATACACGTGTCGCGCCTCACGGCCGGAATATCCCCTAGTGTAAACGTTGCCTTTAGGGGACATTTCTGAGTGCCTGTTATGCGAGACGCTTCTGGATGGTTCAAGGATTCAGTATTGAGATTGAGAGACCTCAGGGACTAATGAGACTCTCTGTACAGTGTGTGTATAAACCAGGCAAATGTGGGTTGTCGTGTTCAATCGACATTTTATCACTAGTAATATGCCAGCGTCTAGCTCATTAGCAATTATCTCTAAAGATCGACCATTGCCCTTGTCGTGAGCGCAGACGAAAGAAATGATGATTTATTCACATCAAGCCAGATAGATTTCATCCTGTACAATAGTTTTCTTCAAATACCTTGTTATTTCACTCAAGTTATGCTTTCGATAAAAAGAAGAACCAATATAAAAGGGAACATTCTTTTAATAACAAACGTTTCGGAATCTCCGATTC
>JACJUY010016720.1:0-13222 GCA_014220935.1 Platorchestia sp. MABIK | reverse complement strand
GACTTCATTCCTTAATACTTTAGGTGCGACGTGACCCACCGGTGGTCACTGAGGGGAATTTTATAATGTTGCTGACCCACCATCAGTCACTAACTCAATTTTTATAAATGCTAAATGAAAACTAAGCAAAGGAGTGATCTATTTGTTGTTTGTTATTTTCAAAATTGATCTCTAAAGTTGACTCTAATTTGAGTTGAATATTGAACTTCAGTTTACCCGCCACACTTAACGTGTTGAAACATAAAAAATTCTTGAATCATTCATTGTTCAAAAACCTTATAATTTATTCAATGACAATACAATAGTATAAATTTAACACATTTCCGATACAATATTCTTTACCAAAGGCTTATGTTATGAAAGATTTGCTGTTTTTCAGAACAAATTATACATGAGGAAGAACAATTTTTACAATTCAACTGGAAAATTTTGGAAATTTCATCTAATATGTAACTTCAGTACTAAAATTACACTCAGCAGTAAACAATAACTGCAAATATATACAACACGAAAATGAGCATGGGTAACAACTGCAGAGAATGTGAGCAAAGCAAGAATAACAGCAGGTTTCCCACCACTCCATACCACTTCCAGTCATGGGTCTTATGACACTGGTCTCAGCTCTGGCATTGACTCGGGTAGTGAACACACGCCTTCAATTACTTGGGTCAAAATCGGCTTTAATGCGCTCACGAAAATTAAGAATTCCGTTCCAAAGAATCACTAAAGAAACACATTTAAAAACGTTTTACATGAATGACATCATGCTTGCTGATGCGCTATTTTTTGAGTTATTCAACTTTGAAGTTATAGGAATGTCATATATAAATAAAAATGAAGGAACAGACATGTAAATATGCTGTAATACGGTATTGATGTAACAATGGGTGAGGTTAGGGTAGGTTATGTTAGGTTAGTTAAATAAACTAACCTAAAATAACATAAATCAACCTAAAATGGCTAACCTTAACTTACCCAAACCGAAGCTGTTATTTCCGCCCAGAAGTGGGCGAGTCCCGCCAGAAAATAGGCGTGACCCAACAATGCGGCGACTTAGTAACCGACCATATGTTATTCCTATGTGAAGGTAATAATTCTTATATCTCAAAAATAACGCATCAGCGAGCAGAATGTCATTCATGTGAAACGTTTTTAAATGTGTTCCTTGAGTGATTCTTTGGAACAGAATTCTTAATTTCCGTGAGCGCATTAAACCCGATATTCACCATTACTTGTTTAGTAGGCATCCAAGTCAAGTTCAATTTTATCCAAGTCAAATTCAAATTAATCCAAACCTAATTTGAGTAAGTATTGACATAATCACTCATTAATTTGAACATTTTTGTAGTAAATATGTTTATATTGGATGTGATGAGCAAGACAATCGTTTTTCCCTTCTGCAAGGAATACATAAAATTTCTGCTGGTGACACAATTCAAAGACAAACTGTTCTATAATGTGCTAAGTATCCAGCATATGTAATTTCATTTACAAAACATTAACAAATGATAGCAACAATAACCTAAAACAATTATTAACTGCACAAACTGATAATCACAACTATTTAACCTGAAATAGAAGTAAATTCAGGCTTCCTTTTTATTCAGAGAACTTGAACTTGTAGATGAGGGCCGACAGCGTCCGGGCCTTTGTAACAGCCAACAATTCCCTCCACAATGCTCACAATATTCACACAAAGAGTTCAGCGCCTGTGTACCAGACTTGTCTACTAAACTACTCAGGATCCACTAATCCTTGTCACAAACTGCCACAAGACGGCATCACTGGGAGAACCAGTATGTCAAGACACCATCCCCAGGCATGGTGGGTCATTACAGCCCACTTTATATGACTGGCTCATACCAGTCACTGTCTTTTACTCCAGGCACGTTCAAGAAAAACTTTCATATCTTCAATGATACTCGGATTACACTCCTGGTCCAATCCAACAATACAGCTCATACTACAATCATCTTCAGCACATCTGGCAAACCACTCATTCTTTCCATACTGCTCAAACACCACATTCATGAAACTCTCTCTCTCTTGCTCATACTTACCACATTCCAGCACAAAATGCTCAATTGTTTCCTCCACTCCACAATCACACTGCCGACATAATCTATTATTATTCTCATTCCCCCTCCATGTACGTCTATTCACACTCAATGACTTACACCTCACAGCAAACAAGAGTTGNTCACACTTAGGTACTTCATTTTGCATATACCAGTCAAGTGTAGTCTTTTGTGTCATGCTAAGCTTCCACTTATTCAATCCATACTCTTTTGTTTGCCTCTCAATCTGTTTTTTCCACCTCTTACAGTCCCACTCTGGTCCCTCGCCTCCAGCATTCACAAAAAGCCAGTCATCCACAGGTCTCCCAATTCGAACACAAATTATCTTTTGCATACTTAATTTCCTTGCATGCCCCCAACATACTTTCTACCAATAGCTTTCACTCAGATTCCATTCAAAAATTTGCTTTACCCATCTGCTAATCTGCATTCTCTCAATTCTTACCTTATAATTTAGCACAGCTTTCATCATTCTTTCTTAGAATAGGTGCCATCCTAGGTCATCTCTAATGGCTTCTGTAGCTGTCCATTCTGGAGCACCCAATGCTAAACGTCCTACCTGATTTTGTATCACATCCAGCTTTTCAAGATCACTTCCATTCCAGGCAAGAGCACTCATACCATACATGACACTAGGTACAGCAACATACTTCCACATTCCTCTCACACATTCATACTTGTTGTTGTTGTTTCCGGTTTAATGGAGATTCGGAGATGATTCCATGCAGCCCCACGCCTTCAGAGTTGTAGATTGATGCTCTGAAGTTCAGCACACAGGCTGAAAGAAGTTACAGGAAGTTTTACTGCGAAGTGCCACTCGACGAATTCACTCACTTCCTTGCAATATCACAATTTTAACAAGATTTCAGACGGTTTTAATTTTTCTGATGGATGATAGATATTGTACAACTATATTAACAATTTGCTTTTGAGTGAGTTCCATAAAGGGGCCACCCCAAGCAAAGTTTCAAGCAGAACGGTACATTTAGTAGGCTCAAGGAATTTTTCGTAGAAGCACGTTCTACAGTGTAGCAACGGCAGTAGAAAAAAAGATGGTCAATATTTTCCTCAGCCCGACAGGAGCAATTTGGATTATCAACAATATTGAAGCGGTGTAGGTGTGACCAAAGCTCCGGGTGCCCAACACACAGACGAGCAAGTGCCGTCTCTACGCAGCGGATCTTGTGCGCAGCCCACGGCCACCTAGCCGTTTTCTCTGATTTTCAGTAAATGTTGTCCTTTCCCTGTCAGTTTAACCCCCCTCAACCATTCCGTGTTTCCATTTTAATTTGAAGGCTTCAATTATGAGACTCTTTGTTTCTTCATATGAGGTTGGTGTCAGCGTGTGGTACCAAAGCAGATGGGCATCTTTGGCTGCCTCATTACCAGGAACACCTTTATGGCCTGGAATGAACTGCAGGTAAGCATCGTGGGAAGAGGCAGTGGTGTACAGCTTGGCTTGTATGTCACATACTAAGGGGAGATAGTTTTTTGGCTTTCTCTTCAGTATGAGGTGCGAGGAGCTCAAAGAGTCACTAAAAATGACATACTTATCCTCCACATTATTGTTCAACAGTATCCATTGAAGAGCTTCGTTGATAGTCATAAGTTCACACTCAATGACTTGTATCTGTGGACGGAGTTTCCAGTTCATGGTGACTCCTCTTGAAGGGACAACCACTGCAGCAGATGAGGAACAGGTAGGTTCAGCAATGCAAGATCCATCAGTAAATAAAGGGGTATATCCAGAGAAGGTTGTGTCCATTAATTCATGATCCCTTTGAAGAAAAATTTGATTAGACAGGGAAGATACTGGGGTAGGCAGAAACTCAGTAAGGACGTGGGCTTCTACTTTGAACCAGGGAGGAAGCGGTGAAACCAGTGGTGCTCCATTGAGAACTGGTATCTGCCGGTTAACACTGGAAAAAAGGCTTTAACACGTGATACCATGGATGGAAAAAGTATAGAAGAAACTTGCTGTGGAGGGAATGGAGCTTGAAGTAAGTTATCAGCATTTTCACTCGGAAGTTGCTGTAGTTTGCTGTAATACAGACATGTGAGTTGATCTCTGTATATTGCTAAAGGGAAAATATTGGTTTCCACCTCCAGTGGAGCTACAGGAGAAGTTTTTCGGCATCCAGTAGCAAGGCGCAGGCACTGATTTTGAATGGTGTCTAGTTGTAGGAGATTTGCAGGAGCAGCAGCACCATACAGACGGGCAGCATAGTCTAGTCGGCTGAAAATATGAGTTCTATAAAGGTACAGTAGTAGGTCTCGGTCAGCACCCCAATGCCTATGTGATATAGATTGCAGTAAATTGAGCAATGGCGTGCAAGATTGCTTGAGATATTCTATTTGATGCCAGCAAAGGTGAGGAGAGTCCAGCATGACTCCCAGATACCTGAGTTGCTGTACAAATTCCAATTGCTGTCCTCCTACTCTGATAGGGAGTGGGTTAATTTTTTTATTGGTGAAAAACATACACTTGGTTTTGTTCAAATTTATTTTTAGACCCCATTGTTTTGACCAAATATGAAGTGAATTAAGCTGCTGCTCTCAGGCATCCGTTGCAACTTGAAGACTAGGATGTTGGGTGTAGAAAGTGAGATCATCAGCATACTCACAGGAGCAGATCCCTGCCTCTACTGGTACATCCCGCATCATGATGTTGAATAACAAAGGTGAAAGCACTGCTCCCTGTGGTACACCACTTTTTGCTATCCTGACTGAAGAACTGGTACCCTCAACAAACAGTTTGAATGGTCTTTCCCTTAAGTAAACCTGAAGCTACCGCAACATTGAGCCACCAACACCACATTGACTCAGCTTTTACAGGACTCCCATTAGCCACACGGTATCAAATGCACTTGTGAAATCAACGAAGAGACACGGCATAATAGATTTATTTTTCAGCGCAGTCCGAATTGCAACTTCCAGCTGGGTAACTTGGTCAATGGCTGACAATCTTTGTCCGTAGCCTCCCTGCGCTTTTCTAAAGGAGCTTTTCTGTTCAAGGAAGCATGTGAGACGGTTGACTAATAGACGTACCATCAGTTTTTGTAGGCACGACAGCAAGGTGATGGGACTATATGAATCAACCGAAGTTAGTGGCTTATTTGGTTTGAGAAGTGGAATGATGATGGCAGGCTGCCACGATTTGGGAAGCACTCCAGATTGCAGGCTTTTGTTATACAGTTGGAGGAGCCATGTTTTGTAAGTGTCTGGCATGTGCTTCAAGTGTTCATTATGAATGTTGTCATGACCAGGAGCTGTACCCTTCAAGGAAGTCAGGACTCTGTTTAATTCATGTTTATTAAAGGGGATGTTAATTGCAGAGGGAGTATCATTATTTAAGGCTACAGCAAGAGGAAGCAAAGTGAACTGTGGAAATGGAGATGGAGAAGGGGATGACATTCTTTCTTGATAGTTGTCAGCCAAGGCATTTGCCTTAGAAGATGAGTCAGATATTATTGAATCCCTTGTTAAAAGAGGCTGAGCTTTCCCACAGAATAGGGGTCTGCAGATTTTTTCTCTTTTTCAAATTAATGAAACAGAGGTGTCAGTTGTTATCTTATTGCAAAAGGAAATCCAAGATTCCTTTTTTGCTTTTTTTACCTCAAATTTGACTGTAGCCTGAGAGCGTTTGTATGCAATTAAATTTTCCTGAGAAGGTCAATTGATTAGGATAACTTTGGCATCTTATTTTGCTTTTACTGCTGCTGCACATCGTGAATTCCACCATGACTTATTGAACTTAGGACAGGTATATTCTTTTGTTTGTTTGAAAACTTTTTGGCTGGCTTTGATTTTGTTTGTGAGGTCTGTAAATTCCTGCTCAAGATCTCCCACCTCCAAGAGCCCAGGCTGTTGCAGAGCTGCTGTCCAGTCACCCCATGACCCACTCTCAAATTTCCATGCTGGCCGCCTTTGGAACCTCACTGTTGACGGCGCCACTCCAATGCTGATTACAATGGGATAGTGATCACTTCCCATATCTTCCTCTGTTGTAACGGATACTGTGAGCTGAAGGCTTGCAGAGACAAAAGCCAAATCAAGTGTAGAAAATGAGTTCTGATAAACGTTATATTAGGTGGGCAGGGAAGGAGGAGTTATCAGTTCTATAGAGGGATCATCTAGCAACAGTTGAGCTATATTTCAAACCAGTAGTGTTGGCTGGCTTTGTAGGTTCCCACATTGGATGGGGCGCATTGAAATCCCCAACCACAATGCGGGCAGGTTTCAATTGATGCATATAATATTTCTCTTGTAGTAACAATTTTATTTGGATTGTAGACACCGAGTGTAGAAAGAGGAGCATTATTTTTCAAAAAAATGTTAATTCCTAGAACTTCAAGAGAACTTGGTAAAAAAATTTTCAATTGAAGATCAGTGTGTGTGACATCATTTCTGACTAGGATTGCTATACCTCCACCAGCATGCATATCTATTCTATGCATGTAAACAGCCGAGTACTCAACAGAGCGCGGTTCAAAATTTGATGAAAGCCACGTCTCAGAGACAGGCAATGTTTGGCTTAAGAGTATACAGTTTAATTTGAAAGTTGCTCAACTTATTGCAAATACTTCTGCAGTTCCATTGAAATATTGTTAGTTTCTTTTTGTTGACATCTTTGTTGTTTGGTGGCAGATTCAGCACTGGTAGGATTTTGCAAGGTTTTTCTAGTGTTGTGGAGAATTTTATCTGCTGGATTTTTTAATTGTCTCTGAATGTTGGGTTTAGCTTTTTTTGTGTGGGTTGGTTTGTCCAATTATAGCAGAGGGTGTTACTTCCATATGAGGCATGATCTTTGAAATTTCTTGAACAGTTTCCTGGGAAATTATATTAGAACATTCAGATTGTACTATTGGTTGTTGAGAATTTTTGGATAGAGTCAGTAAGGATTGAAGTTGAAAAGTTTCTGCAGCAATTTTGTGTACCATCCCAGATGCATCCATTTGAATGTCATTTTTTCCAGTTGTTGTAAATATCTTAAGCAAGAGATCCACCAGTTGGTTGACGGTGACATGTTTTTGAGCAAGCATCTCAGGTTCATGGTTGGTTTGGGTGCCAACAGTCTTGATAATTTTTGGTGCTTCTGTGTTCCTCAGGTAGGCAGATTCTGGTTGACTTCTCGTCAAAGTAGTGATGGCAGGCAGCACAAATTGAGATTGAGTTGGTGGTGCTGCAGTTTTTTAAAGAACTTCCTTTACTGTATCTCTGTAAGATAGCTTTTGGAGTTGGCATGTTTTCTCCACTTCTTTTCCTTGCTGCATTTTTGGACATCCTCCATAATTTGCTGTGTGGTTGGCACCACAGTTGCAACAGCTTTTTGCAGTTGTTGTTGAACACTCACTATTATTATGGGGGCCACTGCACACCACACAGCAAGGAGCGGATCTGCAGTATGCAGCACTGTGCCCAAATTGTTAACATTTATAGCACTGCCATGGTTTTCCAATGAATGTATAGACCCTGTATTGTTGATAGCCAATTCTAACGTATGGTGGTAAATTTTTTGCTTCAAAAATGACTTTGAACATTGATGTTTTGATTTTTTCCTTGCCTTTGTAGATCCGTTCCGCCAGAGCTCCATCAAAACTTGCATCCTTGAGTGCCTCTGTCAGTTCTTCATTGGTAGTGTCTTCTCCAAATGGTCCAATGACTCTAACAGAAGTAGTCTGGCTGACTGGCAGCCGACACTTAACTGTCCAGGGGCCTATCTCCGTAATGTTCAACAGCTCGGAAGGGTCCTGATAGTATTCATGATGATAACAAGAGGGCTCCTTCCCAGGTTCCTTGAAATTTTGCAAATGCCTTTATCCCCAAAAGTTGATGCTGCCAGTGCCTTAGACAGTTTTATTTCATTAGAGAAAAAGCTTTTGTTGATAGGGTTCTCTGCTACAGGTTGGACTAAGATTACTGTTGGCTGCTAGGGTGTGATGTTGTTTGAGACTGCTTCTCTTGTTCTTTGCCCTGGAGTTATTGGATTGTCTACTTCAGAACTTATGTGGAAGCTTCCATTGACACCCTCAAAATTTTGTATTTCAAATTGATTTCTGCCATGATGCCATTTCAAATGATTTCTGCTGTAGGAGGATATTGTTGCTGGCTGAATTACTTTTGAGGTCACTATTGGTGCGTCCAAGTCAAGTTTGCCTCCCTCCTCCTGCAAACCCTCATTTGGTATTGCAGATGAAGACATTATAAGAGGCAGAGATGAAATTTCAAGAGGAGGCCAGGCTTCAGATTCTCCTCCTGAAGAGGAGGTAGAGCCATGTCCCCTCTTATGTCTTTTCTTTGGCATACGAGTTTTTAGATGGCTTATTATTCACTGTATTCCTTTTACTTGCAAAGCAATTCAAGCAACCGGTTGACACAGTTACAACACACGTCCGCTCAGCTTCACTCTCAATCTCCGTTCCCACATTCATACTTGAGTTCTTCTTCTTTCTTCTTTATCAAGGATCCAGAGGGATCTTGAAAATCGTTGGACTTCTTCAGCAGAAATCCGTGTAACCTGACAGCTTGTACTTTGGCAGCATAAGCAGGGCCAAGCAAATCTCCCAACACCGCAGCACTTTTCTCTTGAGTCCTCAATATTGCTGGACTTCATGGGCTGCCGTCTGCAGAAGCTGACAGCTTATTGTTTCAAGATAATTTCATTAGAGACAGATGTAACNATATTAAATTTTACAAAAGGTAGACATAAATGTGGTCTGGTAGCCTCATATTGCGGACAGCTGAGCAAGAAGTGCTCAATGGTCTCTGGAACACCACACTCAGGGCAGAGAGGACTTTGACACAGGTTAAATCTACTCAAATGAGAAAACACACCAACGTGACCAATTCTAAATCGGCTAATTATACATTGAAATTTTCTTGACATGGCACCACCCAATTTAAACTTAGGTCTGCTACACAATTAATACATGAATCTTCCCTTCCCAGATCCCCTCACTTGATTTCCCCAACACTCGCTCCAGTAGTCCAACATTTTGTTTTTCAGTTTGCTAACTTGCTCCTCATAACTAAGATGAGTGAGTACTGATTTAGAGTTCTGGTGACCCATTTTTGCACACCAGTCCACTATCTCATTTCTCATTATACCTGAATGAGCAGGGATCCATTGTAATTGAATCCTGTTATCCAATTGTACAACAATTTTTTGAATTCTTCTACTAAAAATTTCATAGGTGGGGTTAGTGAAGTTCAATATAATATCCACTGTATATTTAGAATCAACAAAAATGACCACATTATGATTTGACAAGTTCTCATCAGTATAATTGCAAATAGCTCTGCTCCCACAATTGAGTGACCTGGGTTTAGAAGCCAAGAAGTACATATATTTAGATGTGGTACATAAAAAGCAGTGAATGCTGAACCTGATTGTAGCTTGGAGCCATCTGTGAAAATCCTATAGGAATTACAAAATTTAGATGTTACATACTCTTCAAATTTATGATTTACTTTGGCTGCAGAGAAAGATTTAACATAAGGAAATTCTGCACACACATTAGATGAGATATCTATGCATGGAAAAGTGTAATGTTCAATTTGAGATCCTGGAGGAGAAAAGTTAAACTGAATTTTGTTCAATATTTCCATGCATTTTAGTGCAAGCTCACTTTTTGGAGGAGATCTGAATAGCTCAATTTTAGCCGGGAACTCATTGGGCTCAGCATCCAAGAAACAAACTGCACCTCAAACTCCACTTCAGGAACAGGAAATCAAAGTACAATCCCAGAGGCATAATGAATGCTTCAGCTTCCATTGAGGAAAATGGAGATGTCTTCCGTGCACCCAAGATAGATCGCAGGGCTGAGTTTTGAATCACATTAAATAATTTCATACTACTTTTAGGTAGCTTTGTGAAGATTATATGTCCATATGTAAGTTTACCTCTAATGAATGATATATATATACCTGTTGCAATAATTTTTGAGAAGATCCTCACGAGGCGCCGGACAATGCCCCGAGAACCTGCAGCCATCTTTGACCCTCAGTTTTAACACTTCGTATATGTGGTAAAAACGTAAGTTTAGGGGAGTCGAATGTTATACCTAGTACACGCTGTTCATCAGTTCTATTTATTGTTTTAGAGTTTGAGCTGAGGTTAATCAATGGTACATATTTTTTAAGTGTAAAGACTTGATACTTTGTTTTATCAACATTTATGGCAAGTTTCCACTTTTTCAACAATTTCGTCAGGCAATTCAGGTAGTTCTGCATTGTCCGCTGGATCTTAACTGGGGATCTCCCACTTGCAACTATTGTCACATCGTCTGCATATGAGATGCATTGGATGCTCTCCATCTGAGGCAAATCATGGAACATTACATTAAACAAAAGATGCTCAGTACTGCCCCTTGAGGCAAACCACAAGCAAGAATCCTGTCAGATGAGACAGCATCCGCCACCCTTACCTTAACACATCTATTGCTTAAATACGATTTCAGCCATAAGACCGTACGCATGTCACAGGCGATGCTTATTAGCTTATGCAAAAGTCCAGCATGCCATACAATATCAAATGCATTTTCCAAATCTACATAGACAATCAAACAATACATCTTTTTAAGGAAAGCTTGTGAAATACAGTTTTTAATCATAGCAAGGGCATCATATGTAGATCTCTTTCTACAGAACCCTGTTTGACAACAGGAGAAAACTTTATTTTTTTCCAAAAAATAATCAAGCCTGCGTTTAACAATTTGTTCCATGATTTTTGAGAAACATGAAAGCAAAGTGATGGGTCGATACCCACTGGGAACCGAATGGTCTCTTTTAGGCTTCTTTATTGGACATATAATCCCCAACTTCCATGCTTCTGGGAAACAACCACTAAAGTAACTTTTGTTGAATAAATTGGTGACATGTTCCAGAAATGAATGTGGTGCTTGGGTAAAAAAACATAAGGTATTTCATCAAAGCCAGGGCTAGTATTATTTGCGTGTTTCAAACTTTCTTGGAATTCGTGCAATTCAATTTGAGAGTTAAGATGTGTTTCTTCTACCTATACTGCTGCGAGATTTGAAATGGTATTTTCAATTGTTTCAGAAAATTCATCACCTAATTTTATCTTGTGTCTACAAAAAAAATGGGCCAGTAATAATTGAGCTTTGTCTGCTGTGCTGTCAGCTATGTCCCCAACAGTTGCGTGTGGATTTACATAACTGCCTCGCATTGAGCGTATTAGCCTCCAAACACTACCAACACCAGTGTTTGAGTCCAGAGTTCCTACATAACTAGTCCAACTTTTGATTTTCTTCTGCTTAATTATTTCTTTTGGCTTTGGCTTCACATGCCTTATTCAGATGTAAATTTTCTGCAGTGGGATACTTTGACAACTTGTTGCGTGCTTTCCTTCGCTTTGCTACAGCCAAGGCGCACTCTCTATCCCACCATGGGGTCCTCCTCCTAGCTCCCCAAGCTGAGGAAGATTTGGGGATGTACTTGTTAGCCGCATCCTGCAGCGATTTAGTTAGTAGTGCATTTAAATCATCAACTGTAAGGTGAGTTATCTGACCTGAATGGATTTGTGATAGTTTATCTCTAAATCCAACCCAATTTGCATTTTTTAAGATCCATCTACAAAGATGGTTTGCAGATATTTGTATTACAGTACCAAAAGTACATTAAATGAGATAATGTTCACTCCCAAGGTCTGCACCTCTCTGAAGAGACCCACAAGCAAGGAGAGTTGGAGGGACAATGCACAAGTCTAATGTGGAACTTATCCCTACACGCGTATCTACATAAGTGTGTAAGTTGGGAGGGTTAAGCACTCCAAGAGAGTTCTCATCTAAAAGACTACATAGATTCTTTCCCGATGCATTCAGTCGCCCTTTAGAGTCTCACAAAGGCGCATGAGCATTCATATCACATGAGTGTAAACAGTTCACTTATCTGAACATAATAATGATAAAATTCTTCTTAAGTGATACACGCATTAGGATTATAAATGGGGTTTCTCGGGAGTTAGCCCCGTTGGTTATAATAACTAAACCTGCCGCTAGGTGGCGCCACGTGTTTTAAGCTTAACTCGACGCAAGAAAAACGGATAAACCATCCACGGCTCTCTATCACTCACCCAACCCAACCCAACCAACCAACCAACCAACCCAACCCAACCCAACCCAACAAGTAAGACAATTATTTTTAATTTTTAATTTAATCCGGTTTTCTCGCGTCGAGTTAAGCTTAAGACTAGTGGCGCCATCTAGTGGGAGGTTTAGTTATCGAATATTTCACCAACGGGGCTAACTCCCGAGTTAAGCCTTATAAATATTACATATATCAATATATCCAAAGGAACCAAACACTTTAATTGATGAAATCTCTAATCTACCATTCAAGTAACTATCTATATTATTCACAAAAAATTAATATCATTTCTAATAACAAAACATAACCCACCTTTGGCCCCATTCTGTCTATGAGACCACACACACTCATAGCCTATAAATTTAGGCTCTTTAGTTTTGACAAATGTCTCACATAAACACAGTACGTCAGATTTCTTAGTGTACAGATAAAGTTTCACTTCTGACAGTTTAGAAGATAAATCATTACAATTCAGTTGATAAACAAGGAGTTTTTTTTCCAAAGCACCATTTCTTTTGGTTCTCTGATCACAGATTTTAAAGGTATGCATCATTTCTTTCTTGCGGTTGTTCCCAATCTCCTGTTTCCTTTAGAATGAAAAAGAGGTATTTTGGTGGTTTTAGAATTTGTTTCTGATTTTGCATTATTTTCCACCACAGCCTCATCTTTATCTGGAGACTTTACATTGTTATGATATTTGCCAAGTAGCTGCGCACCAGTTTTTTGACCAAGATGATTTCTTATCATTCCCAGCAGCAGAAGATCTCTCTTACGTTTGTTTTCATTGTTCAAGTTAGATGAAAATGCTTCCATCAGGAATTTACCCAAGCGGAATAAGAAATCCTCAAACATAGTTTGCACCTGGGACTCAGTTTTTTTCAGCACTACTTGTATTGGATTTTTGCTAGTAACCATTGTTTCTTGCAGGCTGATGATCATTAAAATGAGATGATAGTACATTCTGCTTAAGCTGGGTTTAGACGGAGGGTGCCTTCCCCTGGGCAACGCCCTCTCTCCCTCCCCGCCTCTTCAAAAAA
>JACJUY010016716.1:0-13225 GCA_014220935.1 Platorchestia sp. MABIK | reverse complement strand
CCATATTACGCGTATGTTAAGCCAAAATCCAATAAACATACCAAGTAACTGCCATGATTTTTAATAGGGTGTTATTTACTGAAATTTTTTGGAAGAAAATGAAACACTTCATCCTTCTACATCAAAAACTAATGACTCTTATGCTCAGTGTAGTCGAAAAAAATAAATAAATGAAGAAAAGAAAATACTAAGGAAACGCAAAAAAAAAGAACAATTCTATGAACAACAAAAACATTTTAGGTTTCTCGCTCACTCGGTGTTTTGTATAATAATACAGACATGTGCAAATGAGATAAAATAGAGACACGGGGATAGATTGATATCGCTTAAGAGTAACATTCGGCCCAGGGCGCGCTCTGCACTTTTTCGACCACGTAAACGGCCTAGGACACGTTTTGCACTTTTTCGATTGCGCGAACACCTCAAGATAGGTTTATCACTTTTTCAACCATACAAACAATTTTCGTCCGTTTGCTCTTCCTAGGATTCGTTTCGTGAGTTTTCATTAGTTTACTGAGTCTAGGAAACGTTGAATGCTTTACATTTTTTTCGATGGCCTAGGACACGGTTTACACTTTTTTGATAGCGCAAATGGCTAGGCTAGGAGACGTTTTGCGTTTTTTCGATTGTGCAAACGGTCTTGGACACGTTTTGCACTTATTGAATCGAGTAATTGGCCTAGGATACGTTTTGTTCTTTTCCGATTGCGCAATGGCATAGCACACGTTCTGCACTTTTTGAATGATGCAAATTGTCTAGGACAGGTTTTTCCCTTTTCAGGTCGCACTAACGTTTTATACGTTGTCGATCGCTCAAAATGCCTGGGACAGATTCTGCATTTTTTCGATGGCGCACACAACCTTGAACACATTTTGCACTTCCTGCGTTTTGTGCATTCGAACGAGTTTCCGCTTCCTAGGACACGTTTTGTGCTTATTCGTCAGTTTGAGCTCCTCAGGACTCGTTCTGTTCGTTTCATCTCTTAGCGTTTCCTCGAACCCGTTTCGTGCGTTTGCGTCACTTTTTGAGCTCCGAATGACTTTTTTGTGCTTTTTCGCAAGTATGCGCTTCTTAGGAATTGTTTCGTGCGTTTTCATCCGTTTGTGCTTCTTAGAACACGTTTCGTGCGTTTTCATCCGTTTGTGCTTCTTAGAACACGTTTCGGGCGTTTTCGTTCGGTTGCTCTTCCTAGGACTCGTTTCGTGAGTTTCCATCAGTTTGCTGATTCTAGGATACGTTTTATGCTTTTTCGTCAGTTTGCGCTTCATTAGACACGTTTTGTGCGTTTTCATCCGTTTGCGGTTTTTAGGACACTTTTTCATATCATCGTCAGCTTTCGCTTCCTACGACTCGTTTTGCCCACGACAAACTTTTCAGCTCTGTCGATCGCGTAAATGGCTCAGGACTCATTTACCAGCTTCGTCGATCGCGCACACTGCAAAGGAAACGCTTTCCAGTCCGGTTGATCACGTAAATTGCCCAGGGTGCTTCTGTGAATTTTGTGAATCGCGAAAACGGCCCAGGACGTGCTCTCCAGCTTCGTCGATCGCTTCGTCGATCCATCAATCGCTGAAACCTTCCGAAGCGCGTTTTTCATGTCTGTCGATTGGGCAAACGGTCCAGGACGCGCACTTCTCAGCTCAGTCGATCGCGCAAACGTTCCAGGACGAACTTTTAATTTCCGTCGATCATGCAAACGACTCAGGACGTGCTTTCCAGCATCGTCGATCGCACAGACAGCCCAGGACGTGCTTTTCAGCTCCCTTGAATGACCCAGAGGTGCTTTTAGCAAACGGCCCACAACGCGCTTTTCAGCACCCTATATCGCGCAAACATACCAGAACGCACTTTTCAGCTCCCTCAATCGATCAAGTGATATTTGGAATGAAGTTAAGATTGGAATTTTGGAATGAAGTCAAGTTTTAGTGTCAGGAATGAAGTTAAGATTCGAATTTCGGCAAGAAGTCAAGTTTTGGTTAAAAATATGACAGTCTCCTACCCCTCTTTGTGATGTAAACCTAATTCAAGATAAAATTAGCCAAAATCTCTGCCACAACACAGTATCCTCTTCATTGGAACCAAGAATTGGAATGCGATCTCTGCTGAGGTAAGCGGAAAAAGTTCTAACAAAGCTTTCAAAATGAATCTGAAATCCCTCTTCCCATCGAAATATTAATTACAATAACTAATCAGTCAAATTTCTTTTCTGCTATATGACTTATCTTGATTAGATAATTTACCATGATGAATGATATAGATCTTAATTCGGCTCCAAATCGTTTTCTAGAATATACCTTTCTCATTTACCCTATATTAGTTATTTATGCAAAAATTAAGCATCGAATTATGAAAGAACTAATTTATTGTTCAGGTTACTTATCACTTGGGGGAGGTAAATTAGTTTTAACATAATTGAACACCTTAAAATAACATTGCTGATATGATGCCGTATAAGTCGCTGAACTTATTCGGTCCGACAAGTAGGCATACTCAGATGTGTCCATTATTCTAAACTTAAGGTGTAATCTATTGTTGTATTACTTGTGGTAAATAAACTGTTTGAAATTGGTTAAAATCATTCGTGGGCATGTTTTTGTATGCGGGAATAACATAGCAAAAGCATTTATTAAAAGATGGAGCAGAATTGGGCGAATACAACGGCAAGAAACTTCAAAATCCTCACGTATATGATGTGGTTCGGAGCTGTTTGGTATTTAGCATTCATCCCAGTCACAAAAGGCAAATAAATGCGAGTTGGCATAAGAAAATTTATATTGAATTTGGCACGATTTACAAGGGCAAGAGCTCTTTTATTATTTATCTGTAGTAATGGTAATAATATTGATAATGTCGTAGAAATGCACATCCAGATATGATGGTACAACAAGCGGCTGCTGTGGAACGTTTAAAGTCACAGATAGCTCAAGGCGCACCAAGAAGTACCTCTTCAAGTTTCAGAATGGAGATGCATCGACAAGTGATAACGCAGACGAATTTGATGCATTATCGTGAACGGGTTGAGGCATGAAACCTCATCAAGTTTAACAGCCAGCACGAGAAATTATTTTTAAAGCGCACACATGCGTTCCTTCAAAAACCTTTTGGTACTGTAATGGAATAAACAATTCAGATAATGCAACGGACTTCTTTAGCAAAAACTTGATTTGAAGAACGTAGACTGAAATCTAAGTTCATGAACATAAATGTTAGGTGGATGCCAACTAAACAGCCAAACCATGACAGGGGCAGACTAGCCAACGTTTAGTATATATACCAGGTACTGGAAGAAAATAATATTTTGACCGCAAAGTAATATGGCAAATGTAGGAGAAAAAAATAGCTTGACTGCATTAAAACTAGACCAAAGTAATAGGTGTTTTCATGGTAAACCTAACAATCGCTGTGGGAAACAAGCGATAGCGCAGCCTGAGGCTAATTACTACAATACGAAAAAATGCAAACAATGCCACCAAAATTACTTTCTTACATATGTTCAGTCAAAACCAAATTAAGACAATTATTTCCTAGCCACCGTTTTAGACACTGTGGCGGAAAGCAAACTATAGACTGAATTTCAACTTTGAAAACTTTGAAAATTTTAAAGAAACTGAATGAAGTTCCTCTTCGAATGTCAACTCATTTCTGTAAGTTTAAACGATAAGAAAAGTGAATGGAACAAGTGTATTTTTTAACACATTACTAAATCTCCGCGAAGGAAAAAAATAACAGATTTAAAAAGAAAGTCTACTGTAACGGAATCGGAATGCATGAGTATGGACGTATATCACTTCAGGCCAAAATAATATGCGTAATTATTGTGGAAGCGTTCCCTAAAAGGGATCTCCATTTCTTCGAACAATCAAAAATCATTCCTGCGACCAAAAATTCATTTCTAACACTTAAAAATAACTTTAGTGTAGATACAAAGTCAACTGAGCACGCAATGTAATCAAACTTATCATGCAGTAGATATAGATTCGCAATCAGGTGATAATGAAAATCTTAAATTTATTGAGAGGAAGTTCAAAAGCCGCAGGTAATTCGAGGCAAATCTTAAACATTGTGGTAGTATGAGCGAATTTTAAAAGAGAAATGAAGTTTTTAGTTCATAAAGGTGCTGTACCGATGACTGAATTAGGCGTCGCTGAGCGCCTGAGGAAAGCTGTCTCGTATTGCACGCACGATGAGCAGCTTCACATAGAAGCCACAGGGCCATGAATCCAGTCCAGTACACGCACATCTTCAGCCAAACTTCATTGTAGAAACATTGGAAAAAGGTCATGGAACAGTTACCGTAAGTTTAAGTACGTTAGTACCCTCGCTAAGTTGCCTGTCTAATATTTATCTGAATATTTTCAGAAGAAAATGTAGAACATAAATAGACATTGAATGTAATCAATTTGAAACAAGCGTTTGATCCATTATTTTGCTATGCTGGCTATCAACATTCAAATAAAAAATGTTTCCCCGAAATCTTAAGTATTTTCGTTTCGTTTTTTTCTACAGTAAATGTCATGAACTCACCATCAACTGTGGTTAAAGGGCCAACCTTTGTGAGCAATAGTGTAATGGATGACCAAGAGAAAAAAATTACGGTTCATGCGTCAGCTTTGGGTAAAATGCTGTCCTCTGGTTCCTCTAGCAAACTTAAGACTACTAGAAAATAGCGATACATGTGGTTGGCTCGCCTAAACTGAAGTGAATGACAGCTTTCCAACAATATTTTTGGAGTTAAAGTAAATAAAGGTCAAGGATAGAGAAGAGTCGTCAAGAAATTCAGAAGATGGATGTCAAATTAAGAAATTTTTGAAAACGGCGAATTGAAGCATATTTCAGAATATACTGCAATGTATACAGATATTTCTACGTAACCCTAGGTTTCTTGAATAACAAAAACAGTTAAAAGGCTCATCGCAAGACGCACAGCATCACAAAAATGCCTGAACTCAAACAAGTCTGTCAACGTCATGAGGTTCCTGAAAGCACGCTAGTATTTAGCATGCGAATTGTTTACAGAAGCAAACCCCATAGATATCAGCAAAACATATTAATTAAATACCGTAAAATTTGCAGAAAGCAAGTTAAGCACTGCCAAACCAGCTGACTAAAGACATGCATCAACGGGTTTACACAAAAAATATTTTGGAACAGCCTGTAATTTAAAGTTGTACCCAAATTTTAGGTCGCAAAATATGAATGTAATGTAATAATTCATTATTATCGTATTATGGTCTGGCCTAGCTGGATGCGGCAGTGCTAGGGAACAACTAAGAGGTCTAGCTGCAAATTCTCACATCAACATGGACAATCAGATTGATGAGTGTGCTACACATCAGGACACACTCACACAGCACGATTGATTTTGTCCGTCACATCTATGAGGAACAGTCCAGTGTTCTCACACATCTCACAGCGCATCACTACAGAGTGTGAAATATGGCACACATCAAATTGCATAAACCAAATGAAATACTTAATTAGTACGCTTGTGAACCATGTGCATCAAATGACACAAAATGGCTTTGGTCAGATTTTATTTTAAAAATGGAATGGATATTGATGTTATCTACTTTATATCAACTCACTTTTCAGAGGGATATCTTTCTATTCCCGACATTAAACAGTCCTAAAAAGGGGAAAGCATTGTAGATGACGTACAATTTTGTTGTGGCTTAATCGCAAATGCACTAAGAGCTTCACATATTTCCGTGCATGCCATTTACTCGCCTGAATTAGTCGTTGATTCGTCTGTATAAACGTCAGTAGAACTTCCATGTATGTTGTTAATGTTCGTTTGTTGTTAATGTTTTTTTGTGTTTCTATGAAGATCTATACATTGTGTAATATGCATTATCCGTAGTCGCCATGGTGCAGGCACCTGAAGAAATTCAAAAGCCGAAGGCATTTATAATATTTTCAATGTTTTTTAAGTTTTAATTGAGTTAAATGAATCAATTAGTATTTTCCAATGTTGGTACAGTAAACAAACCTCACAGAAGAAATTAAATTTTCCCTTCTGGTTGCCTCAAACGGTCCACCTTGACAAATTCAACCCTTAATAACACTCGCAGAACGTTGTCCTGCCAACTGCAGTATTTCCGTTCACGAAGAGCACTTACGCTCCAAGACAGCTACCGCTACGCCGTCGGCCTTCGGGCTGCGCAACAGAGTCTGATGTGTGGCGCTGAAAACTGCTTTCGGATTTTCCACCTCATATGATTCAAAACAGCATATCAAGGTAAGTTACAGTGCTGAAATAGGCCACTCTGAACATTTAGTTGAATCAGTACAGAATAACACAAAATTTCAATTTGTTTCGCAAAGAAAACACAAATATGCGCACGAAGACGACGACATAATATGATCCTCCCAAATAGAAATAACATTCACAAACACAAAACACCATAAAGTGACTGCATGTGATGATGGTGTCCACACTTTTTATGTTGGCATACATCAACAAACACAAACTATCCTATTCCCACGGAAACTTTCACACAGGAAAATTTGATTGAAATACTTTGCAGACTCTGCAATTCACACTTTTTTCAGTAAAACCGCTTTCTGATTTTGAAATAGGATGATAGAGGGTCATTTAATTTCATGGATCCTTAGAAGAAACCGAAATAATTTGTTCAGGTTTTAAGCAAATAATACATACTCATAATCTCATTCAAAGTACTCTCCTCTGGCATTAATCCACTAGTTCATTTTTTTTTTACCAGTGCTTAAAATACTTTTTCAATTCGTTTTCGTGATTCCCGACGATGTCTCGAGCATTTTTGTTTTCATTCAGCAACGTCGTCAAAACGTTTCTCATGTATGTCTTTACATTCGGAGATATGCAAAAAATTGCATGGAAAGATCGGGTAAACAAAAGAATCACAAAGGTCATACTATTTCATAATAGTATTAAGTAATTATTTTAGTTTTTTATTGCTTATGGAAATAACTATGTTGAATTTCCTAAAATGTTGATCAAAAATTGACGCAATCAGACTGTTCATACAGTCACTGTGTGGGCAAGCGAGTTATCGCGGCTCAAAAACCAAAGGCCCACACTGCTGCTAATTCCATTCAATCGTGCGCGTAGTTTGGGAATTGACTTAACTTTTGAAAAATATTTATATCTTTTCTAAAAACTATGAAAATTATAACTGCATGAAAACATTTTTACTCGTTTTAAAACACTTATTTTTTTACAAGTCTCAAAATAGGTGAAATGGTATTCCTTTATATCAGTGCGTGAATGAGTTACTTACCGAGGGCTATACATCTGTCCAAATACGTAGATAACGTATAAACATTTAACTTTAGTTGGAACAGAAAAAAATATTTAAACACTTGAGTTTTCCCGTCACTCACGGGAATTATTTGATGATTTCAAAAGTTACTGCGTAAATTTCATCGTGCGAGGAGCGAAACAAGAAGCTGCGAGCTGTTCAGCCATCAGCTTGAATCAGCCATCACAAAAATGGGGAGCACACAATGCCACTACCACCAAAAAATTGGCATAAGCTGAACCGGAATCTTTTTAGCGACGGTGTTTAGCTAACCGATTAGAGATCGGAAGTTCTACGCGCCCAAGCGGCGAAACGCGGTTCTAGAGGGGTTTTTTGAATGTCTTTGACCCGAAAAAACTGGAGTCTGGACCCGAAAAAATCTTTAATAACTTTTGAAATAATGAACGGATTTTTAAAAACACCCTGTACAAGGACTCTATTCACCAAAATATCAGTTAAGCGTAAAGCACCTAAATTGTGATTTAAACATAAATTTAATGCATTAATTAATAATAATTCAATGAATGCAATAATAAATTGTTTCATAAATTACTCTAATTGAGCATAAAATATCTTACAAATCATTTTATCTCATGAAAATAATGAAAAAATAATTAGAACCATCTCATGGAAGCGAAAATTTGAAGACTGGCTGATCCAGAAGAAGTATCGGAGGTCAGATGTTGGAACACCGATCTTAGGTACGAAAGGGACAGGAAAAGTAGAAAAATGTGAGTATGAACACAATCCAACAAAAAATATTAGCTCACTGTACTCCCCGCAACAGTAAAATTAATTCTACAAGGAGTAGAGAGTCAAATAAGGAGCGCAAACTCTTCCGGGACAAAATTGTCGAGAACAGACATTACGTACCCCGATCTAGCTGTGAGGAGTTTAACAGTCCCACACAATTCCAAAGGAGTTCAAAGCTACTCTGAAAGAAAACTCTCTTCAGTAATACCTCTATTGGGAAAAAATTGTCGAAATTTAGAACATACGCCTATTCATATACAGTATGTATAGCTCATTATGAAATGCAGAAATCTTCACTCTTGCAACACAAAACGGTGTGTAATCATTAATATTGTTCGTACGATTAGGATATCATGGGCCCTGTATTTTTTATCAGTTTACATTATATACATTTGCAAAAGTTGATCCATCAGTTCATCTAGCCTACACATGACAGCAGCTCGTGGAACAGGCCGAAGGCAAACGAGCAGTTCAGTCATTCCTAAGCGTTAGAAAAATAGTGTAATTGGCTTGCACGACGTTCGAATGCACAAGAGTTTCTAAGCCTGTTTTCCTGTTAGGCCATATACGTATTTAAGAAAGATTTTAATGCTCTACTTTCTATGTATCAAGAAGTTGAACAGGTCTTTAAACACGAGTTAACATTTATAAAAAGTTAGAGACGCATCTGAGCATAGAAGTAAAAGAAAGTTTTGGAGTGTAAGTGGTACGCCCTAGAATAGCAGGGCTTTCAAAAGCATCAATAGCAAAATAGAGGTTGACTAATTATTGAATAACTTTCAAAAGTGGAAACTGTAGGCACTATGTACATTTATATACAGGAACCTTACGACACAGTACTTTGCTCAAGGTGTACAAACAGTGAAGCCTGTCCTCAAGTGGCAAAGAGAGTGTTTTCCCTTCTTGCATTCATCAAGTCGCTATGAGACGAGGATATTTTCCATTAGATAAAAAATATACAGTTATAACAATCATGAAAGAACACTGCATTCTCATAGGATTGAAATGTTGTGTAAGCAATATAAACTAATACTGCGCACACGACATCTATTTTAATTCGATACAAAAGCATGTCTGAAATAAGGAAGGTTAAAAAATACAGAACTTCTGGAACATGAGCCATGAAACCAGACGAGTAATCATTGGAACATGTCTGCATATTTCCTAAAAACCAATAATGTTTAAAAAAATACTGAGCTTAATGCAGGCTAACTTAGAGGCTCGTTTATACAGAATCAGTAAATAATACAGCAACATCTCCCAAAACAAAGAAAAAAGGCTTCGCAGTGCTTGGGTTACGGCGCGAGCCCGTAATTAACGGCCTACTGATAAATTTGAGTTGAGAACGTGAATAATTTTTTCATTATTACATGCATTTCTCCCTAATGTATATTTCTACACATGACCAGGTGTCACGACGAATGTAACTGAAAGAATGAAAGGAATGAATTTATAACATGGTCATTAATACATCGATTAAATAAAAAAGCTCCAGAAACGAATAGCTGAAGTTATTACCGGCCAACGTGACTGAAAGCATGGAGAAAACTATTCAAGAAGGAGAGGAAGGAAAGATAATAAGGTTTTCGAGAGATTGAAAGGGAAAAATGACGCTCTCTAGTAGAACATCCCAATATCCTGAAATTTTCCTGCATACATGTAGTTGCTTAAGCTCAAAAGTTGAAATATTCTAATTTTTCCACAATGTCTAAATAACGGTAACATTAGTTCAAAGCTTTAATTGTTCGATTGATTATAAATTAGTTTTAGCCTCCGTTAGTACTGAAAAGATGTTCAAAGAGAGGAAGGATGAAGGCACCATTTAGTGTGGAGTAAAGGGAAAGAAACAGTAAATCAAGAAGGAAGGTTATGAAATGAAATAAAAGTTGAAAGAAAGAAAAGAAAGAAAAACATTTATTTCCAATAAAGTACAATCATGAAATGTCGATACATCGGTTATAAAAAAAAAGGAGAGGAAGGAAAATGTAGAAGCAAGAAGAAAGAAGAAAGAAGAAAGAGGAAAGTAGTAGGTGCTGAAAAACAGGACAGCAGTGAACCGAAAAAAAGGCAGTCCTTAACAAAATTTATTTCAACAAAAGAAGGAAGGCCTACCTAACTCTCAGCTAGGGCCCTCGCACATTTTCCCCTGGGAGCGCTAATTCCCATAAATACAATAGTTGCATCCCCCTGAGGGGTTCAAAGCTTCGAGGGTACCATGATGCGTAGCAAGGTGGGCGTCAACAGGGACTTATTTCTATCACGTGTCATGGGAGCATTTTTCCAACAGAATCTTCGCCATTTCTTAACAACCAGCGAAAGAAATAACAAGTGTAAATTTTTCACGAGAGTCGATAGTAATCCCAAATTATGAAAACAAATCGTGCTCTTCAGTATTTTCCTAGCAACGTAGTGGTCAGAAGCAAACTAATACTGTGGACCCGTGCGGTCAAACGTGTTATTCATACTAATTGAGCTGAAATGGCACCCATCAGTAATTATAAATAAATCACTCAGTTTTGATATAATGTACTTTACATCACAATAATTCCACGATGTATATCATACTATTAACAATAGTAATTATCATCTTTCGTTTAGAGAACCAAATCTATTTATAGCCATTTTTTGCAGAGTTGTTCAATTTTTCGATAACTATCATAACCCTTGAACCGGACGAAATCTTGTCCAATCTGAACAAATTTCGACTTAAATTTTGATCTAAACTTCAACATTAACGTTAATTTTAGAAACAGAAGAAAAGACGTAAAAATAAATCTGGCAAAAATTCTAAAGCCTATACGTTATAAGTTCTTGCTTGGATTTTCGGAGGTCTCGTATGGTCACTTAGCACACTCAAATAGAAGCAGTGATCTTAAACTTCGAAATTTGGCCCAGTGGTTGTCCTAAACGGAAGATAAAGATCAAAATTTAAACAAAAATACAATTATTCCAACTATAAGTAATTACTATCTTAGAACCAAAATTAAGTTCTACACACATGGCATTACGAGAATATTAAGCATTTAAGCACTGGCCAAATTAGATGTGGCAATCTGAGGACTACCAAAATCGATATCACAAGCTCCTAAATTCGACAATAATGAGAATGATCAAACTATAACAACACAGGCAATTAGCTAAAATAATAAACTTTCATTGTTCTCAAAGCTCGAGTAAAGCTGAAAGCCGGGAAGCCCAGTGCCCAATATGCGAGCTTATACGTTTCCTCTGTTTGCGTTCGCCTATTATTACTCTTCACGCAGAACCGTATATCGTTTGGTCGTTGTGAAAATTATTCGAATGGTATGATTTATTGTTCGGTATTTGCAAACCCATTTGCTACTCAACTGCTGAATTCATTTTGACCGGAGTTTTAGAATTTCCAATGAGAGGTTGTAACGACATTGAACAAATGGCAAGGGCGAGCTCAGCGCTAAAATATTAATAGTTCAATAAACTCAGTACATGCAACAAGTTTGCCATTACAATTGCTGAAATTTCAGTTGCACTCAAACATCATTTTCTTTGAAAATTAAACGAGAAATTCACTGCGATACTAATCGAAAAACAAAAAGCCACCTCTGAATGAGTGAAAGAAACAAAAATCTGAGCAAGTCAGTAGTTTGCTTGAATCGTAACCTTATCGAAAGTTTAAGAAAAAAAGAAAATTCCAAGGAAATTAATCAATACGGACTATCCGTATTGTTTAGGTTAGGTTTCTGGTCAACAATTTGGAAAGACTTCAAATCCTGAAATTTTCGAGGATGGAAGCAGAATTTAAAATTTTGAAATCGGTGGCATATATCTGCCACCGATTACATTGCCTTGGGAACATTGCATTTTTCAGCATGATTGAGCACTGTAGGATGTGGCAGGTGTGTTAATTAAATCCCAGAAAGGAAGCTTCTTCGTAGGTACTCTGCCACTCTCGAGTGTCGAGGAGTGTTCAACAATTGCACTTAGACAAGAGCCCCATTGATTTTAAGCCATGCACTGTCTACAATCGCTATGTTGACGCTTTAAGACATCCATCAAACGTTGAGCTGTTTGCCATAAAAGGCCATAAAAGATAGCAACCTTTTTATGGTCTGCCTCAATTTCTCACTAAATGTAGTTTTATCTTTTATTTCAGAAACACAATGACTTTATTTTTTGAACTAATGATAGAGCTGGACTCTGAAACGTTGTACAAGTAAATAAAAATAATCTCCTCAGGACTTTCTCCTTGTTCAAGTTTCTGAAACGAAAATCTCAACTGGAAAGTGCTGAACAATTTTCGCGGTGAATTCCCATCAATATTAACGCAATAATAATGTTACACATCATGCTTATGTGACTATTTTCTTGTAACGAACCACACTCAAAATACTTATAAACGTTTATCGATTATTCAGAATTTCTTCGTATTGAAGTTTTCAAGTCGTTAATAAAACCTGCTTTCAGTGCCAACGCTAACACATAAAGTCATTTAGAGGAGGAAATATATTTACTTTACTTTTAATGTGTACACGTATTATAAGAGAGTCCAATAATTGTATTAATTTTTTCTTCACAAATGGCGGTGGAATTGCGATGGCGGTGCAATTGTGCAATATGGCATTCATATTGAGACGAATAGAAATCTGTCTCAAAGTATTCTAGTAAATCATTGAGCTGCAAAAAGGGAGAAAGTGATATAAAAACTAGGACCACTCTCTCTTAAACCCTGACTAATGCTGGAGCAGTCTCCGATGGAATGATGCCCTCCAAGGTGGCTTACTAGCAGTTGTTCTGCAGCTCTAGCTAGTTAACCTCGTATCTCGGGCTCAATTTTACGTCTGGCAGTCCTTCATATATCCTGCGAATAAACACAAGAAAATCAAGAAAAATGTCCGAAATCGATTTCGACTACGTTGAAGACTCGCATACCAACAAGCAATTTTAATTGATTTTAATCTCTATACGCGTTTCAAATCTACATCATCTTAGGTTATCGACTCAATTTGAATTTAAGGCTTACCCATATGCCGTAATTATTAATTTCAAATATTAGGCTGTCTCTGTTGTGCCGAAATTTTACTCCTCAGTATCAGTGAACTTGCAACAAACAACATTTTTACGAACTTAATTTTACCTTCAACATACACATTGGTAATTAAAACCACAATCTACATTGAACACAAAAGAATTCTAGTTTTAATTTAAATATA
>JACJUY010016714.1:0-13230 GCA_014220935.1 Platorchestia sp. MABIK | reverse complement strand
CAGTCTGCCTAGCTTGGAAATTTGTATCAACTGAGAACCCATTTATTTAATTGCAATTTAAAAAAAAATCAAAAATCTTTCGTATTTCCATTCGAACATTATGGCAAAAACACTCAAGATTCCTGTATATATTGAGTTGAGGTGACCAATGACGCAAGCCAAAAATGGTGATTTAAATAAGTTACTTAAATCCTAAATTCTTTGAATTCTTACTTATATCCTAAATACAGCTTGTGCCCTGACGACAGTAGAGAAAACAAGGTAGGTTCAAACCAGTCTTTTTTTCGTTGATGGTGTGGTTTTGCTGACGTCACGTCAACGAACCAAAACAGTACTCATATTGCATCTGGTAGCACTGCTACCCCCAAATCTGGCTCCACTATTGGCCTAACGACATGGGGTTTTGGTGACGTCATCAAATTTGTTTGAAATAAAACATTTCTATTAGCTAGCTGAACAAGAGGAGGTGTATTTTCTCCCATAGAAATGGCCCTCCCTTGTTTCCTCTACCGTGGTCCTGACGCTGTTCAGTCGTACAAGTCCGTCAAGCAATACCTCAATAAACTTGTCTCCTAGATACTCAAAATACCTCCAATTCTGCGTTGAAGCTGATCAGACGAAGAAGTTTTGTTCACACGATTTTTTGTTTCAGGTGGCGTCAGGCTATTGATACACATCCACTGCAGTCAGGAACACCTTTAGCAGACCGCACGGCTCATCTCCTCAGTGTGAGGTGCGTGGCGGCGACAGCTATCACTCGGTCACCGTCATCGGAAGGTAAGATGAAAACTTTAGACTTGAAGCTGCCGAGAAGTGGAGGCCGAACATCAAAAGTATTCCTTCCCATTCTATGGAAAACATCTTTCTTCCTCTTCTTTTCCTTTCTCTTCCTTCTTCTCTTGCTGTTTGTATCCGGAGGGTCTTCTGTGTGGGAATACATCTAGTACATAGATTTCACGCTTTCCTTAGTCCACTCTCTCAGGGGGAGACAACTATTGTATGTGTGGGAATTAACACTACTAGGGGAAAAGTGCGAGGTCTCCAGCCGAGAATTAGATAAGCCCTCTTTTTGTTAAACTAAAACAATTTGTTTATTTTTGTTTTGTGTTGCTAAGAACCGTCTTGTTTCAGTTCACTGTTGTCTTGTTTTTAAGCGCCCACTACTTTTTTCTTCAACTTCTATCTTGTTTCAGTACCTTACTTCTTAACATACCGTTTCTATGCGCTGGGGATCTCGTGTAGTGACACACCTTATGCCATAGATACCGCATTCTCTTAACTTCATTCTAAATGGTGCCTTCATCCTTCCTCTTCTTGGAACACATTTGTTACAGTTACGGAGGCCTAAACTAACTTATCTAATCCAGTCCTTAGTCCATGTCAAATGTTTATTTCTCTTTCCTCTGAGAAAACATCTCGACAATGGAAACGAAGCCTCAAACTGACTACTAAATTACTTCGGGAATTAGCGTTCCCAGGGGAAGGATGTGAAGACCCGAGCTGAAGGTTAAGTAGGTCTTCCTCTTTTTAAAAACAATAGACTTTCTATGCTGTTATGGACCACCTTCATTTTTATTCCATTCTGCATTATTCCTAATTTTGCTGTATTTACGAGCAGGATGTAGGGACCTATTTTGTGCGTAATTTCCCTGTTCTATTAGTTTTATATTAATTGGTACTTTCTTCCTTTCTTTCCGAAATACTGTCTTTGTGATATGAGGGAGGCTGAAAATAACTTATCTGATTTAATTCGCAATGTCGGAAAACCGTGAAAGTAAATTTAATTTTCATGTTTATTCTTGATGGTTTGACTGCTTGACAGTGAAAACTTGAAATGAGAACGTCATTATTTTTATAGCGCATTTTTGTAGTATATTTTCAGTAGTACTTCTTCACCAAGAGGCGCAATGAGTGGGATTGTCCTACAACACTCTTAGCGGATATGTAGATGTAAATATTATATATAGGTCGTTTCACCACCGAAGACGCTACAAAACAAACATCGGCATCTACGGATGCTTTATTTCCAATTGAATCATGATACATATCACCTTTTACATTGGTTTTTCAAATGCCTTATGACTAACACCAGGACGCCATGACGCTTTCCCCCGGTCAAGACCGGTACCCATTTCAGACACCTGGGGAGAGTGGGGTCTTGTGCTTAGAATTTTTCTCCTAGACCCAACAGAGAAAATCGCCACCAGCGCCGAGACTCGAACCCGGGTCTCCCCGCACGGAGTCAGGTCCTATACACACACGGCTATGGCGAGGTTCCATCTGTGAATTCGATATTCCCTAGTTCGTCATTTCTGTACCTAAAGCAAATATCATTCCTTTCATCGCCGTGTGGCGGCACGGTTGTAGTTTTGAGGTATATTACGTTTTATTTTAGTACTGGCATGGTGTGTCGCACACCTAGCGGATTTTGCTTTCTCTGGTGCGAGAAACCTGAGCTACACTCGGGGAGGTTTACCGTGTGTCTGTCCTCGTCCGAGTACCTTGAGTAACTAGAGCTCCTCAGTGGTAACCATAGCTTTTGTGCACTTTGATTTTGTTGTTCTGCAGGGTTTTCTCTATCTTTTTTGCTAAATTGAGGCCGATGAATCGCGCAACAGAACTCCTCAAAGTATGTCTTCATCTTCCTGTATTTTTGTTCTCATCCCGCAGGAGACAATAGGTTTAAGTTAGTCAAATTTGGCTATCTTACGCTATGGGGACTGATACTCAGAGGGGATACTCTTAGGTTACCTTAGCTGTATAGGCCTTCGGAGCTTCAATTTTGCGTACCTACTTTGCTTCTCTCAAATTTCACCCCTGCTTTGCAATCTTTTGTTTGTCTTTTCTTCTTCTCTCTTCCTAATTTGCTGCATCCACGAGCAGGATATCCTGTGCAGGAACACACTTCGTACATAAGATTTCACGTTTTCGTGTGTCCATACTGAATGGTTAATTCTCTTTCCTCTATGGAAACATCTATGCAATGAAAACGGACCCTTAAACGAACTAATATATTTTACTTTAACTAATGAAGCTACTTCTGATAAACCTGTAGCAGATGATCTGAGTGATCACAACCTTGGTGACTGGAAAATTTGCATGTTCAATTATGATGAAAGAAAAACATTGTTTCAGAAATGTATTATAGAAAATAAAAACCAATGAGTAAAAATAAAACCATAACAACCACAACTCACACAAAACCTTGGCCGATTTTGAAACAAAAATAAAACATTGTTCAGAATGCCCTATGGACTCACGTTTGTACAATGTTGACACTTTCAAATGATTTTGCAGGTGACGTATTCGTCTTTTATAAAATTATCGAATTATCATTTCACGGTATGACACAGACAATGAAAAGCGCATTCTGCTTATATCAAATTACAAAAATAGACAGAACGAAAACGTAATTTTTAGAAAGAAGGTCCTCACTACATTGCACAAACGTAGAACAACAGGTGCATGTGTAACGAAATATCAGATAAAATTGATAAAAAACAAGCTTGAGTACTTACTAACACTAATTGTCAAACATAAAATGAGTAGCACTATTGGTTTACTACACTACACAAGATTTTTAAGTTTCTGAAATCATGACGAGTATAATGACACGTCGCCCAATCTAAACCAGCACTCAAAAGGGGCGCTCGCATCCTTTTAGGTGTTGAACTTGATATTTTTATAACTATTACTTTCAGAAGCCCGAAATTGATTGGTGGAAAATACTTTTGTTCAAAAATTGTTCATTATTTAATCTAACACATTGCACACTGTTTGAAGAAAGCCCTAGGGGAAAAAATATTTGATGAACCTTGACTCAATTACATAGACGTAAGACGGGAGCTCTTGGCCCTTGTCTATTAGCAGCTTGAATACCTCAGAATTTCGGCAAATTGCTTAAAGTTTCCCACGAAACGCACAGAAGCGAACTCTGAAAAAAGCCTAGGAATGCTACTTGTCCCTCTGTCCCCGAACTACGCAGAGCTAGTCTTCTTGTTTAGATTGCATGCATTGCAGCTACGTGTCCATACGTGTTTTCAAAATGCCACAATTAAGACGGAGTTACTTTGATTGAGCAATTCCTGTAAAACAATAAATGGCACAACTTCTGTCAAAGCGGAATCTAACGCTAACAAAACACTGAAATTCGTCTTTCAATAACTTCTTAAAAATGTAAACAAAGACAGCTAGTCAGTCAGGCATCACTTAGTCATGCATTAATTGTTCACTAAAAACTATTTTGTAGCCAATAACTGAAAGCAATATCTACTTTAAAACTAAATTAAAACCACATATGCTTGTGACCTTATAACTAACAAAAATAGGAGAATGTGGACGTACAAAATTATTTAGAAAGCGACTAAGAAAAACATTGGAAGCAAATATATTTTGTAGGGATTATGTATTTGGAAAGTTCAAACTTCTATCAAATAATCATTTAGAACCTGTACCAGGTATGAATAATTCAATTTCTTCACAGAAAATCTAAAGGCATGTATCTTGTGAGAGAAGGAGGAGGCCGCTCTTTAAGAGTAGAAAAATCTCCAAAAAGCTGCCTTTATATCCAAAAGAAAATTGTTTTGTTTTTGTTCATAGTCTGTTTTTTTGTAGCGCCAAGTCTTTATATTGCGATGTAGGAGATAAAACAGTAGATAACCCCAACCTCACTTCAACCATGTGAAAGATAATAGCTGTAAACCCTAACTATTAAAAATTCGGCAAATTATATTTTCTTGATGAAATACGGATAATATTTTTTATTGCATCTAGTAATTTTTTTCTTTTTATGATAAATTTGTCGTATTTTCGCAAAATTATTTCCAGAATGAATCAAAAGTAGAACCATACGAAATTCAACACTGATTGCGGCGAGGCAAACTGAAGTTCTACCGTATATTCAAGTATAAAATTCCCCTTCAGCAATCATTTCTGAAAACAAACATTAAATGGATCAGGCGTTCATTTAGTTACATCAAAGTTGAGTTTACGACTGATTGTCGGTCAGCAGCCTTATGAAACTCTCCACGGGTGGATCACGCTGCTGTCAAAGTGTTGGAACCCAAGAAAAAATATCCACATCGCAGCCGTACCTGACAAGGAAAATGTCTTGGTTCTGCTACGCTTCTTTAATTGTCATGGCCAAACAATCGCCTGCAGTTTCGTAACAATCGCCTGCAGCTAGTCTGTCGTGGGTCGCGCACTAGTTAGCTAGGTATTTGTCTTCAGGTAAACGGCACTAAATTTAATTGTGACATGGTGATTTTAAAGAGAGCCATTAAATGTGTTATGAGTAGGTAAAACATTGCGTTCAGAGCAGGATAATTTTTGTACTTAAATTAGCAGTTGAATCCCGGGTAAGTACAAATAACCATTACCTCATGTTCCTGTTAAAAGCTTGAACGAAAAAAATTTCAAATTGATCCTCAGGTGAACTTGAAATTGTTGGATAAGTAAAGATTGTTTATTCATTAACATAGCGCTAAAATTAGAGCAAGAATGGCAAGATGGCCTTGCGTCCTTTGGGGTAATCTTTGAACTCTTTTTTGTAGTTGCGGTGCTTGCCGAGCGCCCAAATCGCCATCTGGAAGAAGCCCGCCAGCATGAACAGCCCCGCTGCACAGATGAGAACAGGTGAGCATCATTCCAGGCAGTGTACATTATTTTTAAACCGGCTTTTAATGTGGGTTTCCACCCATCCACGTTTGTATGCCAGTATTAGGTAAATATCTCCTATGCGACATTTCTCCTGTGCACTTCATGGATCTGCCACAGTCCATACACCTACACATTTAATACAAATACAGCGTCACGCTTCAATAACACAATACACATACACCACCACCACACTTGATAATACAGCCAGACACGGAAGGCTATTTTGTGGCCGTATGGTGGTCGAAATTGTCCTCTTCCCTTTATGTGTAGCTGTGTAGTGTTGTAATTATTCCTCGGTGTCAATATAGTGTTGAGGTTTATCCTCAAATGACTGTGGACAGTTGAGTTGATTTAACAACAAGTTTAGTAATATTATAATCCTTCCTCAAAGCAGCTCTCCTCAGGGGGGATACAAATAGTGTCTCTTTGGCAATTGCACCCTAGGGGGGGAAAATATGTGCGAGGCCGAGCTGAGAGTTAAGATAGGCTCTCTTTGTTGAAATAAATTATTCTTTGTGACGTTATGGACGAATTTTTTCGGTTCAATTTTGTCCTGTCTTTAAGCACCTTCTAGTATCTTCTTATCTTGTTTCATTGACTTTTTTCTCAACTTCCTGTTTTTATGCTCCTGCATAAATGCCGCATTCCCTTACGTACATACTAAATGTGTCTTACTTTTTCCTCTCTTTGGAACGCTTTATTTTTTTGCTGTTAGGGAGGCTTATACTAACAACTAATATAATCACCAAGTGGCTACGTAGCATTACAGTTGTTCGTACACGTGGCTAAATTGTTGTGACGCCTAGCGTGACTGCCGCATTATGAAATCACATAGGAAAACATCCACTGTTCTACATTGTCACACGGGGAGACAACAATACTCGCTGTATGACTGTCATGTTGTGGTTTTCTCCCCGTGTGACAATGTGCGACACAACACGAGAAAGTCAGATAGGGAGATAACCAAAACACTACGCATGAAAATATATCAACACAGCCACACAAGTCCCCAACACAGCCACATGCCCAACTAACCAGGTAGACACTGCGTCATGACGGTGAAAGAGAGCCAAGCGCCAGTCTCGTAGGTGTAGTTGGGGCAGGACACGAGCGAGAACAGGCCGGTGAGGGGGTTACTGTCGGGGTACGGGATGCGGCGCACCTTTGAGCCGGGTGGCCGCAGCTGCCGCAGTGCCCAGTGCACTGAGAAGTTGCCCAGCTCGCACAACTGCAAGCAGGTGGGAACTTTATGGCTATATGGTGGTACGTAACTGACAGCGGGTGGTAACGTGATGGCAATATGTTTATTTATCAATCTCCTTGATCATCATTTGATGGCTATAGGGTGGTACACATCATACGCAGAGCATTGCATATTCCGACTCACTGTGCAAATCACTGAGAAGTTAGAAAGATATCACTCGCACATTTACAAGACGTTTAAAATATCGAAAAAAGCCCAGACAGATCGAAACCAAATATGGAACTGTTACATTCATGAATATTATTCTTCCAGGGTGGCCCGAGCCTGCTTGGCTCGGGCTTTTTGTCGCCCCACACATTACACGAGCCGAACAATAGCTAGCAAGTATCTTCTCTAGAGATAACATGGACATCTTCGATTCATATTCATTTGACCTATTTAAGATTGCAATTTGCTAAGTGCTGAACAACCTCGAAAAAGGTCTAAATGGCGCAATTCTTGGCTATTGAAGAGGGGAGAACTGTCTCATGGCCAGTTAATTCAGGAATTGAGGCTAGAGCCTTGAGTCTACGCTAATTACTTGAGAATGGATGAATCAACGTACTTAATGCGCTCAACCACATAGTCTCTCGCTGCTGTGTCAACGACCTGTTTACATTTACAAACCAAGAGACTTTATGCTTCGTTTTTTTTTTTACTTTGTTTGAATAGTCTTGACTTTTCACTTTCCACAGACAAGGATAACTCCCATGAAGTTCAATAAATTCTACAAGAAAATCTTTCTTATCCATTTTCACTTTCATTCAAAATACTTTCATCACACTTGGATTTCTATAGTGCGTCGTACATTAAACACTTTCTGAAAAGAGAAATTCGTTAACATTATGCACTAAGATTTCCCGGCTCGTGCTATTTTCCCACCACACACTACACGAGCCGAGCTCCAAGCCAGGCCAAATATCTGAAAGTGATAGTTCAGCACGAGCCGACCTACGAGCCTAATTGCGCGGCTCGTGGCCCGGCTCGAACATGCCCACACACCACACGAACTCGCTCGGGGCTCGGCTTGTTTGCTAAGGCTCGGCTCGTGGCGCGTGTAGTGTGTGGGGGGGCCTTAGTATTCACTAAGAATTTTCTTTAAATTTTTTTTAAATGCTTGAATTAAAACGAGTAATTTATCCGATTTTCAACAGTTCAATTGCTGTTGCTGTGATGGGACGAAAGACGCTGCTCGCGCTAGAACGGCTGGTGATTCAAAATTGAGGTTTTCAAAATAAATATCACGCAGAGTGAATTAACTTATTTTCATGTATTCATGAGGCAGTTTCGAAAATAAATGCAATGCAAATTTAAAATGCAAAATTGAATGTCTCTATATAGCTTATTTATTGCGCTCGTGTGAAAAATGGTTTCACATTCAATATTTCAATACATTTGCTATGAATTCCGCTGAGTTTTCTTTATTTCATCTGCAGAATAAACGCATATCATTCAAGAACAGACATGGGATGTAATAAACTGTCACAATAAGTTCAGATGATCGGAACGAGTATCGGGCGTTTTTTTCTGCGAGCATTTGCGGAAGATAGTAAATTTTTGTCTATTTCATATAGTGACTATGGCAATAAACTACAAAATATACTGCAACAGTTGTTTCGCCGCGCTCAAAGAGTCTCTAAAGGCAAAACTGGCAGCGAGAAAAAAAAGGCTTCTCAAATCTTCCGTTTACCTCATTAGTGCGAAAGAGATTTCAACATCAGTGGTGATCAAAGTATGTTAATGAGAGCCCAATACAGCTTAACTTATGCTGGAAGTGAAATAAATGCACTATTTCATACCGGCACCATTGACCCTTTCGGTACGACAATTCAAATGGTTTGGGTAAAAACTTCTTGGAGAAGAAGTTGTCATTACCTTGAATGGTCAGTGAAATTGTCCTAGTGTGGGTGCTTTTGGCTTTAGCAAGTGCCTACTTCTTTATTTTAATTTAAAAAATTTTCGACTCTGAAACTTTATGCTTGGCGACAAAAATTTTCGACGTTGATAGTTTTGTATTTACGAAGAAATTATTCATAAGCTTTTGCTCGAATTTATCAAAAATAAACGAAGTTCAGAAAAAATTTGCTCAAGTTAAACAAGAAGGTTATTGAATGTGTTGTACGGACCCTGGGGCATGAACTTAGAGGTAACCTGAGGTTATTTACGCGTGCAGGCTTCTGGAAATGTTTAAAAACTAGTTTATTGAATGCTTGTAATTTCCCTAATTTTATTATTTACCTCAAAATATTCCCTCACTAGTTAAATTACTTTAAAATTAGGTTAGATGCCCTAAACTAGAAGCACTTGCCAACTTGGCACTGGAGTAGCCGTCAGTACCGAAAGGGTTAATAAAATCAGACAATATTACTAATTTGAACTCTTAAGAAGAGATCAAACAGTATGGAGGTTTAGATACGTCAGAGACTAGGTTAGAAAAGATAAAATAAGTTAAAGCCTCCCTAAGCGAAACAAAGGTGTTCGAAAGAGAGGGAGGACGGAGAAGGGTCCAATTTAGCATGAAGATTAGGGAACGGGGAATCTATGCACAAGGTGTGTTCCCACATATAGTCTTCTGCGCATAGAAACAAAAAGTTACCAAGGAATTATTTGAAACTTGGTTAGTTGATAATTTACGTTCAAGCAACCAAGATTACGTACGGGGTTTCTCAAAAAAATAGCAGTGAGATGGACCGTATCAAACAAAACTCTTTTCCATTGCAACAAAAGGACGGCCTCCCAAAGTTTTAGCTCGAGACTACACATTTTCCCCTGGGTGCGCTACTCCCATAAATGCAATTGTTGTATCCTCCTACGTGGGAAAGTCAAGTTGTCTTTAATTTTTGTGTGTTATAGGATTAGGCTAAAACAAGAGAGATGAACAGTATTATTGGTTAGTTTACGATTCTCTGCCCACATAGAATGCAATCCCAAGAGAGCAAAATGAATGGACTGGACTGTTGAAAGACATGCTCCCACATAGGATGCGATGTGCATAAAAACCGCACATTAGGAAAAAGGAAGAAAAACACATGAGAGATAACAAAGGAGGCATGAAAACTGAAAAACAAAAAGTGTGCAAGAAAGACAGAACCCCCAAGGCCTTTCTATAGTTGAGGTAACCTAACAGTATCCTCCCTGCGGGCGCCAATCCCCATAGCATAGGATGGACAAAATAACTGACCTGAACCTATTGCCTATCCCATGTCAGTTGAAAATGTCTTTTTCCATCACAAAACGATGGGCATTTTGTTTTACGGTGAAGTCTCTTCCAAGATACATTAAAAGATGATCTGATATATAAAGCTCGAAGGTTAATATGCGGATTGTAATATTTTCAGCTACACAAAAATGAAGAATAGCAATTCTGAAATCGAAGTCATCATTTTCATATGAATGACGACAGCAAAGGAAAGTCCCAAGTATTTAATGAGATTGATTTTAATGACTCCCAACCAAAGAAATCGTAAAGAGCTCTAAAAACTGAATCATGAATTAGAGATCAAGTTCATACTGGAAAAAATTTCCATCCGTAATATGATCGTTAGATTATAAGGAGCACATGTCTCAAGTTTTGCTGTAATTACAACAGTATGGTCCCAAATTAAAAAAGTGTTGATGGGCCTCATTCCACAAATTATGATAAAATGTCATTGACGTTCTCCAGAAAGTTAAAGAAAAAATACTTTTACCCTAAAATTATTGAAAAAATAACATACTAGGATTATAGAAAAAATTACATCCTAGAATTTTAGAAAAATTAAATTATCCTCAGAAAAAATAACATCGCCCTAAAATTATAGCAAAAATAACATTATCCTGAAACCATAGAAAAAATAACTATCCTGAAATTATTGAAAAATGACATTATCCTGAAATTTTAGAAAAAATAACATCCAGAAATATTTAAAAAAAAATAACATTAGCCAGAAATACACAAAAAACGACGCTATGTTGAGGAACTCACGATGAAAGCAGCCAAAGCGACGTTGGTCTGTAGAGAGGCGGGCGGCGTGAAGAGGGGGTGGTTGACGTGGTAGGCGAGGTAGGCCGTGAAGCCCCAGTAGTAGCTGCAGTTCTTGAAGAGGTTGAAGATGGGCATGGTGCCGTGCGAGAAGCGGTGCACGAACAGCGTCTCCAGCAGCCGCTTCGCGTAGTGCGCCGTGTGGCAGCCCATTGCGATGCTGCAACACATGCCCTTTGTTAGCTAAACTGAAGGATTTTGAACTTAAACGGTTAATAATAATAAGCCTCCAGTTCATTGTAATGCTGCAATACACGCCCTTTGTTTAGGTCAACCGAAGGCTTTTGAATTTAAACAGGTAATAAGAAGCCTCCAGCACATTACGATGCTGCAATACAGGCTTTTTGGTTAGTTGACATGAAGGCTACTGAACTTGAACAGGTAATAAATAAGAAGATTTAAGATGCCTCCAGCCCATTGCGATGATGCCCTCGTGGCCTTTTGTTAGGTAAATAGAAGGAAGTTGCTACTGAATTTGAACAGAAAATAATCTTGAAAAAGATGAAATACCTTCAGCCCATTACGATGCTGCAATCAAGGCGGTTTGTTCTGTAAAATGAAGGGTATTAAACCTAACAGGAAACAAGAAGCTTGAAGAAGATGAAATACCTCCCCCACATTACAATA
Source organism: Platorchestia sp. MABIK (assembly GCA_014220935.1). Lineage (NCBI taxonomy): Eukaryota > Metazoa > Arthropoda > Malacostraca > Amphipoda > Talitridae > Platorchestia > Platorchestia sp. MABIK. The sequence goes on along the minus strand of JACJUY010016714.1, from coordinate 1,681 downwards.
CTGCAATCCGGCCAACCGAGGCGTTATGTTAGATAAAATAAAGAGAGTGGCTATTGAGAACAATCAGGAAATAGCAGGGATCTACAGAATTTTATTTCAATATCATTACTGAAATGAATTTCACATTACGATGGATAAGTTAGTTTAAGCAATTCTGATCACAAGAAAAGTGTCCTATAGAGAAGGGTAAAAGTATTATTTAGTTTGGAGTCAAGGGAACACGGAATCTAGTATGAGAAATGGGGAAACAATGCACAAGGTGTGTTCCTACTCAAGATCCCTTGCGCACAGAAGCAGGAAGTTGGGAAATATGTTATGAAACAAGTTAAAAATTGAAAAAGACAGAAGTAGGTGATGAAAAACAGGATAGCAGATATCCGAAAAAGATGGTCCGTTACAAAACAAAAACATTTTATTCCAACAAACCAAAGGTGCATCAAACCTTCAGCTTGGAACCTCACAACATTTTCTCTCTGGGAGCGCTAATTCCCATGGATACACGATAGTAGAAGTATCCCCTTAAAGAGACTTTACAAAGGAAAAAAACACAAATGTACCGATGCTGGTGCGTGAAAAGTGATGACAATAAAAACGACTACCCTCTCTCTTCTACTCCTACAGGGTGTCTACTGATATTTAATTTCCAAATTTTACTTCTTTTCACTACCTTCAACAGCAAAAATTTACTACCTCTTTTTTACATAAAGAATGTTGTCCAAATGTCCAGATGTAAGTAATCGGCTTATAATGAGTAATTTGAGTCAGTAATTTACGCAATACCACAGGTACAAAAAAAGCTCCAAGTTTCTTAATACTAAATGGAGCAACCAAAGCATTACTGCAAAAGAGTTACCTAAATTCCTAAGGTACCCCGTCCTAAATGAACTCCAACGAATGTTTGGCAAAGACCTTGTCTTAACATCTTTCAATTATGAGGACAACAGTTCATCATAAGGAAAAAATAAACTGACTGGAAAATAGTAGATTGTCAGATCCCTTTACAGTAGGGTAGAATATCAGGGAATTTTATTATGACCAAACACTACAGCACTTCGGAAATATGAGTTTGTGAGCTATTTCTATCATTCCTCACAATCTAAATCGGCACCCTAATTGCGATCAATAATGATAACAAATAGGTTATTAACATGTCATATTATGGAACAAATCACGAAAATTTTGTGTAACTTTGCTCTGTATAGTAGAAGAATAAACTTCGATTAGATGGAGCATCACCATGCTCCTATGATGACATCCTGGAGGTAGATTAGATTATAGGTTAGTTTAAGCCTCCCTAACCGCTACAAAAAAAGTGTATCAAAGAGAGGAAGGCACCATTTCGTATGGATATTAGGTAATGCGAAATCTATGCAGAAGGAGCATAGAAACAGGAAGTTGGGAAAGAAGTTCATGAAACAAGAAAAAAATTGAAGAAAAAAGTAGTAGGTGCTAAAAAACAGGACAGCAGTGAACCAAAAAAGGTGGTCCTTAATATTGCAGAAAACATTTTATTTCAACAAAAAGAAGGCCTACCTAACTCTCAAGTCGGGCTCTCACATCTTCCCCCTGGAAGCACTAATTCCCATACATACAATAATTGTATCCTCCTGAGGGATACAATTATTGTATCCTGGATGTAACTGAATTGCCATGACTGCCAAAAGGAACTTCAAAGGAACTT
>JACJUY010016712.1:2766-13235 GCA_014220935.1 Platorchestia sp. MABIK | reverse complement strand
ACGCTTGCCAGAGGAAGAGGGGAAAAGGACGCTTGCCAGAGGAAGAGGGGAAAGGACGCTTGCCAGAGGAAAAAGGGAAAGGACGCTTGCCAGAGGAAGAGGAGAAAGGACGCGTGCCAGAGGAACTAGGATGGATGAGTTTAAGAATAAGAGGAACCAAGGAAATGGAGAAATAATGTCTAGTTGTTAAAACCTGAGTTACATTGAATGAGAATGTGAAAAATATAGGTAGAGAGAAACACCCGTTACCAAATAGATCAAAACTGGAATTTGTGGTTTGTAGAGGACAGGAGGTGAGTGATGAATGATATGAGCAGAAGGAGTGATGGGAGATATTGTGTACAGATCGAGTAAAAAAATATAAATAGAAGAAAATGAGTAAAATATAAGGAAATTTTCGCAATCTCTGATGCGGAAAAATATCGAGCGACAAGCATGGCTTTCATGAGGTATTTATCACCCATTTAATTCTGTAGTAAGAACAACGTTTGAGAAAATTTCTCACACTGAAGAAATGAGCCCTTCTATGTTTTCATAGAGATCGTTAAATATTTCAAAAATGCTCATCTCTTAATTACTATCCGCCTGTCAAACCATGAAACGAAAAATAACATCCCTACAAAATGGCATTTTTTGCCCATAACTGATATATTACACTGTGCCTGAAATGCAAGGTCCACAATAATTGTTCTCTTTCCATCCTGAGCTTCACAATACTTTTTGGCCTCGGCTTAGTTTTCATCATTCTATTTCCTGCTCATCACTCACGGTTCGAAATCTCATTCATCTTTATGTACTGGGTGAGAGGTGAGAGATGAGTGAGATATCATGAACGGGATAGGAGGTGAGTGATGAATGATATGAGCAGAATGAGTGATGAGAGATATTGTGTAGAGATTCAGAGATGAGAAATAGTGTACAGAATGAGCGGTGAGAGATGAGTTAGAGATATGAGGGTTCCCTCATATTTCATTCAAAATATCTCATTCATCTCTCATTCTGCACAAAGTGTTTTTCATTCCCCTCTCATCCTGTACATAATATCTATCATTTTGCACATCATTTCCCTAATATCTAACTCATCTCTCACCGCACATTCTGTACACTATTTCTCATCACTCAATCTCTACACGATATCTCCCATCACTCCTTCTGCTCATATCATTCATCACTCATCTCCTATTCCGTTCATGATATCTCACTCACCTCTCACCCAGTACATAAAATATCTCATTACTCATTCTGTGCATAATTTTTGCTCATAACTCATTGTGTACATAATGCCTCACTGTGACTCACCTCTCATCCTGTATAAGGTGCTGGACTCGCAATGCCCCNTGTAACTTTAGGGTGGGAAAAGGTTGGGTGTAACTTTAGGGTGGAACAGGGAAGTGTGTAACTTTCGTTTGAGAAAGAGAAGAATGGAAATTTCCCGTAGGAAAGGGAAGTGTGCAACATTAAAGATGTAAGTAAATAGACCTACAAAATGAAAATCAAAATACTTAACTTCCACACCGGGAACTAAAACATGCAACTTCGCAATGCTAAACAAGAAGGAAACACAGTTCTAGATTTTGAATTGAATTATTTCTCAGAACTTTGAGGGAAAACTCTATCGGGATGTTGTTGCAGCTCGAGTGTAAGTTAGTCTGTTCAAAGACCAGAAAACGCACCATCCTAAAAGTTTCCCTCTAACTTCATTTATTCACTCAATTGATTAGAAATGATGTACTTTCAACTCCCGCAAGTGTCCTGACAAAACTACTACCGTTGGATACGTTATGAAGCAACCGTTCTCATTTTCCAAATTCATTGTTTTTAAACAACCGTTCTCAACTGTCAAAGTAACTGCTCATAAAGTAATTGTAATTTTTTGTAATTGTAAACAGTAATTTTTTTTGGCCGGGATTGTGTGTGTGATTTTAGTCGCTCAAGCATAGCTTCTGCATGGGCTGCTAAAATTATAGATGCAGCGGTGAAAAAAGTTAGAACGCCTGTGATTCTCTTCACCAGTTCCGTCTACATTCTCGGAGTCTCTGTCGCTTCAAGGTGTGGCCAACGAAATGTGCCCAGTCTAACTGTTTCGCCGCCTGCATGCATGTTTTCCGCCGCCCAAGTAATTAAATCGCTTAGACGGCGAAAAACATGCATGCTCCGGCAAGAAAGTTAAACTGGGTAACCGCACGTTGATTCCTGTAGGGTTTAAATTCGTAGGATTTCATAATAATTGACATAATTTATGATATAACCTATTGCACTAACTGTTGAAAGTCATGATTCATTTCGATAAACGTATGAAGGAGCCATCCACGAGGAACTCGACTCTCTTTCATTGGTTTTATCTTTAGAGTTCGCTGCACACGAGCTCGTGTGCAAGAGCATCTATACAATGCTTATTTGCTAACTTGTTTTTGCGGCGTAGTGTACATTTTATATGTTGAATACTAAATGCATATAGACGTGTTATTGCATCACGGTATATTGTCTTACGTGTTATTGTATTACGGTATATTGTAGTAACTTTCTTGGCTCATAATATACGTATATTGTAATACTTATTTTACCATGCCATGTACGGGTTATTGATGTACTTATAACTTAGTAATTTATGCACGTGAAATTGGATTACGCATCTTAGAACTCAATATACTTGAAGCTCCAGTACTTCACTTAAGTTGTCATCGGATCAGTTTTATGAGAATTTCGGAATTAGAAGTTTGGCTGCGAAAACATTCAATGCAATGACCTAAAGATGAAAAAAACTAATTTCGTGGCTTTTAAAAATAATATAATTCATGTTGTTTCATGCAGCAAAATACTGCTTTATGAAAAGCTTGGATTTGATTTTTTGAGATACCAGCGATCAACCTTTCAATTTTATGTTGAAAAAGTACACACTTGATTGAATTTAGTCAAGATTTTTGAGAACAAAAAAATTTTTTCGCGTATTCTAATTCGTGAGACTCAATTTCAAAAGGATAATAACTACTGATTCAACATCCTGGGACAAATAGATGTTACCTCTCAGTGGGCATAGAATAAGTAGTAGGCATTGGGTAGTTAGGTTTGACTACACTATGCTACCGTACAATCGAATTTCTGCACTTGTATGTATCTTTCATCTCCACAGTGCATTATTTTGATGGCTTTTCTAAGCAACAAAATGCTTTCGCCTTGTTTGGCGCGCCAAGTTGAGTATTTTGTTCTTTCAGAGCCACACTCGAATCGTATTTCACTCAGTTTTCTATGTTGATTCGTTTAATTGATTGAGAACTGAAGCCAAAACCCTGTATTTATTTATAAACAATTATTTTTTGAAGACTGAGCACATTTCAAAGAATATGTTTCCACATTTAATTTCACGAAGGTTACACTGGCATAATGAGTACTCATTATTCAACTTAGAATAAAAAATAAATACAGATGATAATTGTGAGCTCGAAACATTTTGTATTTCATTTTTATAAGTGTTTTTCTCCATGTGAAAAACTACATTTCATACAGTCGATTGCAAGCACCAATACCGTCAATACCCACGTCTTTTTCCTTAAATTATACTTTACCTTGGAGCTAAAAATTGGAGCTAATTCTTTACCATGGAGCTAATAATTGGAGCTAATACTTTACCATGGAGCTATTAATTGGAGCTAATACTTTACCATGGATATAATAATTAGAGCTAATACTTCACCATGGATCTAATAATTAGAGCTAATACTTTACCATGGAGCTAATAATTGGAGCTAACACTTTACCATGGAGCTAATTATACTTAGCCTCAACAGTTTTAGAGTAAACACCAACGCCAAAAAATCCTAATGCTAATCGACGAATATTCCAGGCGTCTACACAATTAAACAAATCTACCGTGTGTTCTCAAGGCGTCAAATTCCACCATAATTCTCAACAAGTATCTTCAGGCGCCTAAAATTCCGTTTCGCCTAAAATTCCGTTAAAGAACTCAAAAATCACGATCGACCTGTTCTTTCAACAATCAATTTCCATTACAATTCTCTCTTAATTATCAGGCGACTAAACACCCGCTCCGGTGAAAATGAAAGACAGATATAAGCAGCGTGTTCTTCAAACATCAATTTCTCTCATAACTTCATTACAATTTTTCAGGTGACTAAACTCCCTTTTTGGTGAATCCGAAAGACACAACCAGCGTGTTCTTTACACAGTAATTTCTCCAGCAATTTCTCTGATAACTTCTCTCTTATTCTTCAGGTGATTAAAATCCCTTTCCGGTGAACCCGAAAGACTCGGTCAGCGTGTTTTTAAGACATCAATTTCTCTTATAACGTCCTTATATTTTTCAGGTGACTGTGCGCCCGTTCTCATGAACCCGAAAGACACAGTCGGGATGTTCACCATGCAAAACAGGAACATCGGCGTCTGCAGAAACACAGATCCTGTGCCGCTCAACATCTGCCAGGGGCATTGCGAGTCCAGCACCTTATACAGGATGAGAGGTGAGTCACAGTGAGGCATTATGTACACAATGAGTTATGAGTAAAAATTATGCACAGAATGAGTAATGAGATATTTTATGTACTGGGTGAGAGGTGAGTGAGATATCATGAACGGGATAGGAGGTGAGTGATGAATGATATGAGCAGAAGGAGAGATGGGAGATATTGTGTAGAGATTGAGTGATGAAAAATAGTGTACAGAATGTGCGGTGAGAGATGAGTTAGAGATATTAGGGAAATTATGTGCAAAATGATAGGAGATATTATGTACAGGATGAGAGGTGAATGAAAAACACTTTGTGCAGAATGAGAGACGAATGAGGTATTTTGAATGAAATATGGGGCAACTCTCATATCACAAATTCATCTCTCACCGCTCATTCTGTACACTATTTCTCATCACTGAATCTCTACACAATATCTCTCATCACTCATTCTGCTCATATCATTCATCACTCACCTCCTATCCCGTTCATGATATCTCACTCATCTCTCACCTCTCACCTCTCACCCAGTACATAAAGATGAATGAGATTTTGAACCGTGAGTGATGAGCAGGAACTAGGATGATGAAAACTAAGCCGAATGCACAGGATGGAAAGAGAACAATTATTGTAGACCTCACATTTCAGGCACAGTGTAATATTTCAGTTATGGTCAAAAAATGCCATTTTGTAGGGATGAAAGGAGGATAGAGATTTTTCGATTCATGGTTTGACAGGCGGATAGTAATTAAGAGATGAGCATTTTTGAAATATTTAACGATCTCTATGAAATACATAGAAGCGCTCATTTGTTCAGTGTGAGAAACTTTCTTGCTACAGAGAAACCAGAGAAACTTTCTTACTTTCTTACTACAGAATATAATGGGTGATAAATACCTCATTAATGCCACGCTTGTCGCTCGTTATTTTTCTGCAATCTTTTGTAGGCGTAATGTCGACCACAAATTTCAGTTTTTGATCTATTCGGTGACGGGTGTTTCTCTCTACATGTATTTTTCACATTCTCATTCAATCTAACTCAGGTTTTAACGACTAGACTTTATTTCTCCACTTCCTTGGTTCCTCTTATTCTTAAACTCATCCATCCTCTTCCTCTGGCACGCGTCCTTTCTCCTCTTCCTCTGGCCAAGCGTCCTTTCTCCTCTTCCTCTGGCCAAGCGTCCTTTCTCCTCTTCCTCTGGCCTAGCGTCCTTTCTCCTCTTCCTCTGACAAGCGTCCTTTCTCCTCTTCCTCTGACAAGCGTCCTTTCCCCTCTTCCTCTGGCAAGCGTCCTTTCCCTTTTTCCTCTGGCAAGCAGCATGCATTTTCGCTTTGCACATGTATTGACAACTTCGTCGTAAGGTTTCCTTCTCCAATTTTCTGGACTTGGTTCCTTTTCTTCCAACACAGTTTTTCATCCTTTGTAGTATTAGTCGTCCTTTATGAGAAGGTTTTCAACTCGATATGCACAATTCCGTTACACATTCTACGTTTAATTTTTTCTGGTTTTCATGCATTATTCCTTTTCAGACTGTCTATTTTGGATTTTCCAAACTGTCGCTTTACTTTAAGCATGACTGCAACCTCCAAGGCTAAATTCCTTCGCTTGCATAGCCTGTTTTAAATTTTCCTGGCCTCATGCCTTCTATTAAAGTCTTTTTTCAACTTTCCAGGCTTTCTTTTCTTCTCCAGCTCAGTTTTTTCGATATTTCATGCATACTTTCTTTTCTGAGATCTTCAGTTTTGACTCTCCATGCTTCATTCCTTTTCTAGAACAGACTGTTTATGGCTACTCGGCCATTGTTCCTTTTCTAGCATATTTTTTTTCCGACCTTCCAGGCATCATTTCTTTTCTAGCTCGGTCTGCATTAGATTTTCCGTGCTTCATTCCTTTTTTAACATTCTGTTTCCGACTTTTCAGCCATCGTTTCGTTTCTAGCACAATAGCTTTTCCGACTTCTTAGGCATTGCAGTTTTCTTTTGATATTCCTGGCCTCAATTTTTCACTAACCTAATTTATTTTCGACGCCTCAGGTATCCTTTTTCTCTAGCTCAATCTTTTTCGCGACTTTATATCATTTATTTTCCAACACATTCTTTTTCCGACTTCCAAGGAAGTTTTTTTGGCGTAGTCATATTCACCATTTCAAGGCCCAATTTTTCTCTAACCTAATATATTTTCAGGTATCAGTTTTTTTCAAACATTTTTCTAGCGCTTCTCTAGCGACATACCATGAATCAGTTTTTCTCCAACTTAATCAATTTCCAGTTTTTCACCCATCATCCATTTTCTAACTCAGTGTCCGATTTTGCAGGCATCGTGCCTCAACTGGAGAACGAGTGTTACTGCTGCCAGCCGAGCGACTACGAAGAGATCGCCGTGCGCCTCTACTGCAACCCCGGCTTCTTCAACATCAGGCGCTACAACATCAAGGCGTGCGCCTGCATCCCGTGCAGTCAGGAACAGGCGCTCAAAGACCAGCCAATCATAGACAAGACTGAATTCTACTCCAGTGCTGAGGAGTCCGTGAAGAATTGAGCGAATTTGGGAACTGAGCGTGAAGAACTGAGCGTCTCCACATGCGAATCTGTTCAGATGAGTAGTGAAAATGAGAGTCCGTTCAGATGGGAAGTGAAAATGAAAGTCGTCCGTTCAAGTCGTCTGTTCAAATGTGAAGTGAAAATGAGCGTTCTTCGTTTAAATTGAAAGATTAAAGTTAAAGTGTCCGTTCAAAAGCAAAATAAGTGTTCGTACAGACGGGAAAAAGTGAAAATGATGATCCATTTAGATGACAAGGATGAAGATGAGTCAGCTCAGATAGGAAAAGTGAATTTAGACACCTGTCTCTGCTGAAAAGAGTATAAACAAGTATGTTCGAATGCACAAAGGCGAGCCAGTTCAGAAGTACGCCTGGTGATTACGGTAGTACAGAGAGAAGTGTTTGAAGGAGTAAAAAACTGTGCATGTTGAAATCATTTTAGTAATCGAATGAAATGGAAAAAATTGCAGCAAGGAATTCCTAATGCTTTCATTTGACCTTACAAATTTTTGATGGACACCAAGGGATATAATCTGCGATGCATTAAAAACTTGAGTGTTTAAAATGCGAAGGCCGTTTGCTCAATTCTGAATGTGTAAGCACTTAAGGTACTGAAAAGGAGTCCAGCCACCGAACAGTAACAAAGGAAGCTGTTAAATTTCGAATGAATGTCGATTATTGATAGGCGTGAATAAGTGAGCATCTGAAATGCAAAGTTTGTGAAGAAAGTTAAAAGAGTTAAGAGTTCTGAATCAGAAAGACTGAAGAGATGAGAGATGGTGAAAAAATGGAAATAATTTACAGAATTTGGTAAAAGGTGGACAAGAGAAATGTCATTCATTGGAAATATTTTTTTTGTAAAATAAAGGAAAAAAACAAACATACAAAGAATGTGAGCGCCAGAGGGAAAAGAAACTACAAAAGAACTGAAAAAAGAAAGTACACCGAAAAATTATGAAGAGCTTTAAGAGAGAAGCGTATGTAAATGGAAAAGGTTGTCTTTGAAAAAGTGAAAATTTGTCAGTTTAATTAAGTAAAATACTGAAAATTGGCTCAAATTAGAAACTAGTGAAAATTGTGAAAGGGTATTAAAGAGAATTACTTATGCAGAAAGACTACAAGTCAGAGAAATGAATTTGAAAAAAGTATTGGACACAGCACTAGATGAACTGAAAAAAAATCAGAAGAAAAACGTCGCAGAACTGAGTTGAAAAAGAGACACGATACGTAACTGAACAAAAAGGGAAGATAAATGATCTAGAACTCAACTTAAGAGAAGATGCAGGGCTCTATTCGAAGTGTAGAGGAAATCGTTGACACAGTCTGAATGAAAGAGAAAAAGACACAACTGAACTGAAGAGAAGAGGCCCGAGATCTGATTAAAATGAAAATGATCAGCACAAGAAACGATGATTGAAAATGCCCGAGCAAATCATTGCTACAAAAGGTGATGATAGTAAATGATGATCAACACAAGAAATAACGAGTGGAATTGATGACGAACGTCAAGAAATGAGTGGAAATGATGAACATCATGAAATGAGTGGAAATGTTGATGATCAAGACCAGAAATGATAAGTGGAAGTGATGACGACCAACATAAGAAATAATTCAAAATCAAAATGGAGATAATTGGGAAATGAAGGAAGATTTAAAGTCGATTGAATGACTCACACAAGAGGTGATGATTGAAAAAGTGGTTAATGATAACGGTGGAGTTGGTTGTTGTTAAAGAATGAGTGAAAATGGAGGAATCGTTACAGGCCAAAAACATGGATACATACAACATTCGGAACTACACAAAAAAATTGTTAATTATACACGAGGCAATGATTCAACTGCAGTGTTGTCGGAATATCAAAGAAAATATATAAAACGCAGGTATATTCAAGAACTCTGGTGAAGCGAAGGTATATTCAAGAAAATTTTAAATATATTATTAAACCTCGAAGAGGCGTGACAACAATGAGTGAAAATAGAACGGGCTTAAAAAACCTGTTCCTATTCTGAGAAGAGAAAAATTCTATCAACAACTTAATGAATTTGTTATAAAATAGAGAGTCCGCATAAAAGCGAAGGCAGATTTCAGATTAAATCTAGGAAAAAATCCTCTTTAATTAGAGAATAACTCGTGTAAACTGGCGAAAACAACCTCATACAACTTAAATCTTCGATATACGGATGGGAATTTTAACGATTATTTATCCCCATACACGACGTGAAATATCTAGCCGCCGAAAATGAACGGCTTTCAATGAACGGAAGGGACTTCGAATTAATGCTAAAAGTAGTCCCGTTGCAATGTCACGTTTGTTTGATGGCTTTGATCAAAAGACTTCAAGAGAAATTTTATAAAGATCCGAATAGAAATCGAACTTTTTATTAGTTTCCCGTAAGAAATAACTTCATTCCTAATCGGGAGATTCCTAAAGGCAAACGAGAAAAATAGTTTTAACAGAATTCGCCTTGGGCAAGGAATGGAATGCATTATTCATGTATCAGTCGAAGTAGAGGATTTTATTTTTGGAATTAAAGGTGTTTGTATGGAGATGTTGTTCCATATCTTCCTACAATGGCTGACGCCGTATTTGTGCGAATAAGAGGTAAAATCGATCAATGTAAAATAGAACGAACTCTTCATGCTGAGGAATATATATTCATTTTAAATAAATTCATTGTAAAACAAAATTACTAGAACCATAGGGAGGAGAAAGATGGGTCAATCACAGAAGAAAATAAAAACAGTAAGACTACAAAAGTACCAATTGAAAATATTAATCCACATGATAGATGAAGTCCATAAAGCCTCAATAAAAAATATTTATTCAAATTATTAACGTAATTATCATTTTTCAATCCTCATTTAATTATGATTCCTCTAATGCTTTCAATAAATCTTCACCACCTAAATTTTTTTAGCATCATCATCCAAAATTGGTTTTACAATCACAATGTGTTTCAAAGAAGGAAAATTTTTTATACCAAAACCCTATGTTACATTTTGAAAGAAAGCACATTTCCAGAATGAAAGCATGCCTGTCAGCGCAATTTTATGATTTTTAGTAGAATGTGACAGAAAAAATTCTAAAATTTAATTCCAGATCCAAAATAATGCACTTCTATTAGTACTCGATACAAGTTGATAGAATTTGCATAATTTCTAGTATTCCAGTGCTAATACTTCATTCGTTCTTATCTAAGGAGTTGCGCGACCATGTATTCTCAATACATGTAATTTGACCCGTGTATTTTATGAAACAAACAACCTTACACTTAATCATTTGGCAATGGCTTTTCGGTAACAAAAGATTGAATAGCAAGGTTATTGTCTGAAAACCAACCATGGCTGGACTAGGCAGATAATGGACAGAGAAGGCTGAACCCCACCGGGCTTGACTGGGCAGATAATGGACAGAGAAGGCTGAACCCCACTGGGCTTGACTGGGCAGATAATGGACAGAGAAGGCTGA
>JACJUY010016710.1:3011-13239 GCA_014220935.1 Platorchestia sp. MABIK | reverse complement strand
AATTATAAAAAAAAATTTCTATGAACCAACTGTTATAAAAATGCCTTGCCTAAAAAGTCAGAAAAACCGAATAATAAATGACAGTTTCCGGGGCTGTATTTCACAGAAAACTTAAGCCATTAGAAGCAAGAGGTAGAGCAGAAAGAAACATTCCAGCAACATTCAAAAGAAAACGAGTTGTTTCGCAAGTTCCCAGCAGTTCATTCAGTTTCCAGGAACTTATTTATCTTTTTTTTCTTTTAGATGCTCAGCATGCTTTAACTACATAAGGCGTTCCTCATCAAATAAAAAATTTATTTGCTTTATGGAGAAAGTACCCAAGTACTCTTAAAAAAATCATTTACTGCTCACTCTGATAGGAAATCTTTTCTACTTACCGCGACGTAAAACCAATAAAAAGCATTTCATAATTTTTTGTATACTTTTCGAGGTATTATTTTCCGTATAACCATTGAGATCGAATAAATTACTGGAAAAATAAAAAAGTATCTTTTCCACCCTATAAACCTTCCCGACGGTCAGAGTACTTTCGGATTTACGTAATGAGAGAAAAGGAATGTTAGGCGTTGCAATTTCCATCAATGAAATCTATTATAATATTATCAGCATCAAACTATCTTTCAAGTACATGAACTGAAATTTGTATTACGTAATGAACAACGTCCACAAATTAGCAGTTCTTAAATTTCTAAGTCAAATTTCAAATTGTGGTTGCCCAATTTGCCTGATAAACATTGCAACATGAAATTTGTCTCAATGAGAAAATAATCATTTTCAATCAAACTTAGAAGTCTCAGCCCCTTTTCCCGACCACACTCACTAGAAAATACTTCCCATCTTCCTTATAAGAGTCCTTCTTTTGCATTTTTCAGCACCAGTATGAGTAATTAAGTCTATGGGCTCATGTTTCGGTACTTTTGAGCTTGAGTCTTGGTCATTAATGATGTCGACGGGGCCCATAATGCGTATCAATTTTAAAAATTCCGACGAGGTTTCCGGGTTTCGGAAGCGCAGACCCGAAGTTCTGATTAACAGAGACCACAGGGAGCCTGGCCCGGGCCTTTTCAAGGCTCCTGAATAAGCAAACTTGGTTCAGCTTTAGCTCTGCTGCGTAACTTCGTTGTCCCAACTTCTTTTGATGGGGCAAAGAACACCAGGTGGTCTGTGTTCTTTGCGAGATGAAACGAAATTTTGTCAAAAAAATGGCCACGTGATAGTGAGAATTTTTTCTTCCATGGAAGAAACGTTATTTCTTTTATGGAAGAGACTCGAAAATATTTCAGGAGACAAAGCAAGATCGTGAGTGAGCACCAGAAGTTGTTGTTGCAAGGAAGGAACTTGAACAGGATTAGGTGAAAAATAGAATAGTTCGAAGTAAGAGCTCGGAAAAAAAATCATTCACATCTCACGTTTATCAGACGTGAATGGATCGAAGATGCGTGCAATGAGTCAGGAACATTCCCACAATATTCACTTAATATTAAACGCACTCCTTCAAACAAATCGATGGGTTGTCTTAAAATTAACATTCCTCCATTGATACACCATCATTTCACTGAAGAATATCAAGAATCATGTTACAGATCGGTGTTACCGTTGCGCCTTTCTCTAAGTAGTATGCTCATTTTAGATTGTGTGAGGCACGAAGATTAACAACATGTAGCAGAAGTAAGATGATACGTGTTACAAGATTCTTGATTCTTTCTGACTTAATTATAAGCTAAATATCTCAGAAGCCTTGAATCATGCTCAACACGATTTTCAAATTAAAACCCAATTGGTTTCCGTATCCATTTAAATGCGCACCACTAATTGCTTGTGTTGCGGCTGCAAAGCTCCACTATGGACTGAAAATTTGAATGAACTTCTAAGAATTCGTTCTGGCAATTTCCAAGAGACTTCGAGCCTGATTTTAGTCAATTCAATCAAAAAATAATATAATCATCAGATTGAGACCCAGTACTTACAATAAACGTAGCATCAGAGTGAAAGAAGAACGAGTTAATATACCATTTCTTGATGTTATCGATGGAGTTTTATTACTTACGTTTAAATAAAACTTCAATTCAGATATATACAGCTATCATGAAGATGTGCAGTTAGTACAGTATGCACAGTGTATACAGTATGTACAGTAGGATGTGCAGTATGTTATACGGATGTTCTATCCAATGTGAAATAATGAGTGCGAAATAAATGTAAGAAAAAATGACAAATTGCTTAAATTATGAATGTATTAAAAACTTACAAGCTAAAAGTATGGAGCAAACGGATAGCGAATTTCAAATAACAGTTGAAAATATCACGTTAAAAAATTTGTAGAAATAAACCAGCATCTTTTGATTCAGCAATAAGCCTCCATGGCCAAATAGATGAAAAACATTTCAATACAAACACCAGCGTTTTTTTCGTGATACAGTACTAAAATTTTGATTGCTGGCGCACTACTAACAGTTCACAGAAGTAAGCGAATAAGACATAAAAAGAAAACCCAAAGGGGTACAAAATGTTAATATCACAATGGTAACCATTAGTTCATTATTTTGTCGAATGTTTCCATCATACCAAGTATGATTGATCGACAATTTAACTCTCATTTATGCTTATAAGTTATTAATAAAGGATTTTCAACCATTATTAAGCAATGAAACTCAAAAGGCCATTGTTTATGCAAGAAGTATAGCACTATTTTATTTTCGTAGTGCTATTTCATGGATGTAATATTTTGTCGGTAGATATTTAATATCTTTCGAAAACAATGCAGCCTTCCGCATAGCTGGAAGGCCTCACACACGCCACGACCATCTACCTCAAACAATGGCTGCGTTGGACTGCATTCAGCTTCCATTTATGTTCACAACAATGCAGTTCAAAGCCTTGCATAGGATGAAAGTTCAATTTATTTTAAATGAGAATGTAAAAAAGTGAGGCAATGAAGAGAGCAACGTAATGAAGAACTAGACCAGTTTAAACGACGTGTTTTTCTAGAATTATAACTTCCCGGATATTTACGCCGGATTGTGCTTGTAGTGTACAAAAAGTTGCAAATTTTAATTCCTCCCCGTTTTAGCGATCGACCACATTAGATATCATTATCCACTGCCAAATTAGGATTCCCAATCTGTGATGCAAAAGTTATATTCGATCTGCTTGGCTACGGACCCAAGTATTTCAGCGTCAAGCGTACGCGGAAAGCAATACAAAGAACTCATTCGTGCATTTTCATCCCCAGCCAATATTGGGCTTTGCAATCTTGATGCAAAAGTTCTATTCAATCTATTGTGCTATTGACCCAAGTATTTCAGCGCCAAGAGCACGAGAAAAGCAGTACAAGGAACTCATTCGCACAGTCAGACAGCGAGTTTCGCCAAACCGCAATGGAAGAAAGATGGTGGTCTTTCTCGACCACCCACGGCAGTTTTAGTGTTATCCTGAGAAAGATCGCCACAACAAACACCTGGCTTACGGGATCACGGCCCAGAACGAAAAACAAAGCTCGTACAGCATCAAAAGCAAACCATGTGAGAGATCGCCGGACTCGCAGTGACATCGGCGTTTTAAGATCAAAATAAACGATGCTCTCGCTGTGAAAGCTGTCGTGTTCGCCTAGAAAAATTGCACATGGTTTTAAAATAAATTTGACAGTGAACTGTCATGGACATGAAGTGGATGGGCTCTAACGATATTCCGATTGATTAATTAATGAGCTCCGAAACATATATTTTTATGTGATATTTCTCGTCTGTTGTTGACTAAGTTTTGACACTCTGAACATAATAAATTTGAAATGATTGCATATAACCTAATTTGGAAGAGTTTCCACGGGTTTTCAATTTACAAGCAGACAAATTTTAAGTAATCACTAGGTAATAAAATTCTTTCTTAAATTTGATGCAGTTTGTACATTACACTTCCTACGTAGCTTTCGTGACTTTGTTGTGTGAGCATCACAAAGTGGCGAGCACCAGAGCCTAAGGGAAGAGTTACAAGATATTTAGTGAAGGAAACCATTAAATTTATGTGCTCTTGTCGCCAAAATGCACATGTTACCTTCAGAATTGATTTTACTCAGTATTTGCTCATTTTAATCACAAAAAATATGTGAAAATACCGACAACAAAACTGAATCACCGTAATTAAAAAAAAATTGTTATTAAGTTGACGCAAAACCACAAAACTTTTAGAGCACACAATTACAGAAGAAACTTTGAGTAAAATTAACATAAAAACATAATAAATATTCACACTTGGCAAAAAAAATTTACGACACCTTCAGAGATAAAAAAATAAAACAAAATATTAAGTTCCGCAAAAATGTTATCATTTCATGCTCATCTTCTTAAAAAGTGGGAATGTAAATTTTATAGAAGCATTATAACTGAAGAGCGAAATGGTTTCCAAAGATTAGTGTTCTGAAAATCATGAATTATGCTTTCGAAATCCTTAGTAACATAAAAAATCCGTTCAAAAGGATCAACAAGAATATAAACTTCTTGAGCCCTTTTTAATAATGATATCAAAACTGCAATATCAATATGTGGGAATAAAGGTAAACATTTTGAAAGCAGTTCAATACATTCGTACTGAAGCTAGTCAAAATACAATTAATTCTTTAATAACAAGCGTGAAACTTACCAGGTGTTTTGGAAATTTTGAAAGAGTTCAAAATATTTGTACTGAAGCTAGTTAAAATACGTCTAATTCTTGAATAACAAGCGTAACACTTACAGGAGTTTTGGAGACAAGTGGTGCACCAGGATCGGTTCCCTTGCACTTCCCCACTCATCACTCACCTGTAAGTGAATGACAAAAGTTAACTACTGAACAAATACATTCAGTTTTTTATATGTTAAATTATACTGGTGTAAAATTAAAATATTCAGTCTATAAAAAATGTTTTTTCATTCTCCAGACATGTGACGTGTGATATTTCTTACCTGCATCCCTAGCCAAGAATAAAGAATTCAGCTTTAAAAGATTGTCAAATCGTAAAATTTTAATTTTGTCGTTTTTGAATTGGTGATCAAATATCAAGTTCGCAAATTTTGCAAAGTTGTGACGTTAAAAGGTCAGCGTAATAGTTTGGCGTAAAAATTTACCGTGAGGTAAAACAGCGGAAAAAGTTGCTGTAAATGAGCGTTAGCTTTTGATCAGTGAAAATTCAAAAAACACACAGCGCATCGACAGAAAAAAAAGGTCATGCCGCTTGAGTTGAGTATGCCTGTACCTAATGTGTATGAAAGTCACTAAATAATTATTTCGTGACACGTCCTTGTTTTCGAATGTGTCATAATAACATTTGAATGATTTCAAAATTCACGATAGTTCAAGGCTCCCACTATCGAAACATTTGTGCTACATGTTTTGTGCATAATTCTTACTCTCAATACCCAAGCTCAAGGAAATCTGTGAGATACCTCGCGAATTTGCTTAATCACTAGGAACTTCCCTACAACGAGTGACCCTGAAATTGAATCTGACTTACCAAAATCTAAATAAACTATGCTACTGAGTTTTTATATGTTTTATCCTGACATTATCGTGAATAAGTTCTCCCACGAAGTCTATCGGATTTTATTGTACCATTGAGTTTATTTTGAATTCATGCGTGTTTATATACTTTATTTGGAACTCAATGAGTTTTTTTGACGTTATTATCAAATGAAGTCGTCATCAATACTCGGATATTCTGACTAACCTTACCCCTGCAGTTGAGCTCTAAACAATTTTCTTCGAACGCGTATAAAAAGATTTCATTCCATATTATTCATCACAAAAGTGCCTTGTCATTAAAAACTGCTGAAGGGCTTCACAAATACACACAAAATTAATTAGCTTGTCCTAGAAACATTGGCAAGAATTTTTCAGTCACCGCTAAAAAAAGAAACCACGTTTTCTTCATTTCGTTCCTAGCTTTTTTCCCATCGAAAATTTCCGCCTGAGAATTGAATGCTGAAGCAAATATGAAAATTTTCGTCACGGGCACTGAGAATTGAGCAGGTGCTGTGAATATTGGGAAAACATTGAAAAATTGATATCCTTTAAAGTTTTAAGCAAATAAAAAATCTCTTCTACAAAATGTTAACCCTGTAAATCCTTAGAGGATTAAACGTTTCTTTCTCGAAAATCCCTTCAATATCTTGAAACGATTTTCATTCGCTAACTCGCAAAGCTTCTCCCCAAATATCTTGTTTAAATATCATAGCCGATTGGAAGATTTTTCTTCAGTCTCACATTAAAGGTAATCTGATGAAAGTGTCACTCCAATGACGGTGGTTTTGATGGCTTTAATACGAATGCAAAACCATTGTTAGAGGGATGAATGGACCAACGAGCTTCAAATTTGTATTTTATTTGCGACTCAGAGTCGAAATTCCTCCACGCTAGTTCCATCTTTTTAAATAAGACCTTAAAATTATTACCTCAAGTCATAGACACGGTAAAACTCAATTGGGTTCGCCAACAGATGACTGACTGAAGTTTTCTTGTACAGTACCTGAACAACTGTAAAATCACGCAGCTCGCATGTCTGCTAAAAATTGCAGTAATTCCGTTGTGCCGAACTCATGTTGGCTATATCGAAAATTTTTACTGATCTGAAGCTTTACCTGCCGTGGGAGCCAAAGGTAGAAGAGGGAGATTCATTGAAAGTGTTCCTAATATTTTAATTTTTTTAATTTGATAAAAGTCTACGGTGTTTAGTACCATTATTCAACTTACTCTTGCAATTTAGGGACATGTAAGAAAATTTAGCCAAATGAATACTGGGTTAAATGACAGAGCTTTAAACGTATTGAGCGATACTTTCACTGAAATGGGAGGTTTTTCTGATAATATTTGTTCAAATAAACTGCCACCCATTAGAGAGGCCACGTAATTAGGATACAAGCGTATACTCTTGATGGCGAATAATGGTAAAAAGCTCACAGCTTTCAAAGGNGGGAGCCAAAGGTAGAAGAGGGAGATTCATTGAAAGTATTCCTAATATTTTAATTTTTTTAATATGATAAAAGTCTACGGTGTTTAGTACCATTATTCAACTTACTCGTGCAATTTAGGGACATGTAAGAAAATTTAGCCAAATGAATACTGGGTTAAATGACAGAGCTTTAAACGTATTGAGCGATAATTTCACTGAAATGGGAGGTGTTTCTGATAATATTTGTTCAAATAAACTGCCACCCATTAGAGAGACCGCGTAATTAGGATACAAGCGTATACTCTTGGTGGCGAATAATGGTAAAAAGCTCACAGCTTTCAAAGGTGTATCTTTGTTCAGTGCCGGATAGATATGTGTAGCGTCCTTTAGTTTGGTTGGTGAAGTATTTTTAGGCAACTTCAATGTTGCTTTATTTAGCGGGTAACTGAAATTCGTTCGGTGTTTTCCAGAGTCTGTCATCCAACGGTTAGGTACGAATCCAAAGTTGAAGACATTCACTAATGTTTTTTCCTCTAAAGAAAATGGATATTGCTATCGAGTTCTACAGAAATGTCAGACACGGGCGTTGTGGAGCGAAGGTGCTGGTAAATGACCTCAGAATTTACAAAATGAATAACCCTATAGTGTATTAGAAATTTTTGTAAGGTATAATTTCAAATATGCAGAAGATGTAGTGTATCTTCACGGGTGAAATATTGGAGAAAATGATTCAGCAAATAAAAACATTTACGATATCTTTGGATTACCTCGCACTGCGACTCATTAACAAACAATGCTTCCCAGTGTAACTTCTTCGCCGCCTGTTTGCAAGTTTTTTGCCACCCAAGTAATTAAATCGCTTGGGCGGCGAAAAACATGCATGCTCCGGTAAAAAGTTAGACTGGGGATAGACAGGAGCAGCTCTTGAGTAACCTGTACCCTAATACAGAAATAATAGAGAGCATGAAACTTGGTTGAGAATACAATCGAGAATTCGAATGAAGTATTGAAACCATCATTAACACAGTGCACTAAAATTTGAAACACTGTCATTTTTATACAAAAATTTTTATCTATAAAAAAATGCAAAGGAAGACACCACGCTATAAGGAAAAATCAATTAGAAAATGAAATGTTAGTTTCGTTTCCGATTTCTTCTGTCCAAAAAATACTCAAAAATACCAGCCACCAATTTGTATATTTTCACAACACATCGTGTCTCTTTCAAACAATTTTTCAAAGTATTAAGCATAGAAGTAACTCTCTTTCTTTAGTTCTTTGAGAGCCTCAAAGCACTCGGGGAACTTGAGGAAAGTTAAATGAGATCAGAACGAGAGACATGATCGTTGATCATAAAGTTCCAAGCTTCGTGCTGCAAAATTGGCTTTCGCCTTAGAAGTTTAAATCTTTTGACCTTAGCTAAAATGATGAAAAAGGCAGACCTCAGATCTTGAGAACACTCATTTAGAAAATTTAATGACGATTGAAACAATGGAGAAATAATTTTATGTGTCTGGATGGATATTCACCTTAATCTCGCTTTCAAATTTCTACACATTTTCATGCGCAGAAACATGTAGAACTGCATTTGATAGGATAAATTATGTACTCAAACATTCATCGCTAGTTGTCTTTCACTATGTTTTTGCACGTGATAGTTTGTAATGTATTAGAACACAAAAAGTTATAAAATTTTTACTTCCGTAAAAACGTGTAAAATGTTAATGGTGATTTCAATTTTTTTCGTCAAAGAATCTAACATGAAATGATTTACCTGAATGTATACTTTCCTCTCTGATGAAACAGCCCATATCCTAACCTTTATGGATACGTTCAACACGTCAAAATTGTAAACGTAATCTGCAGTATCCATATTTTCATTAGAACTTTTAAGGTACTCATAAATTATACTTATTTTCCTGCCCAGACATTAGTCCTGTCCCCGACCGAAGAGATCCCATCACATGTCCACGTTTTTGAACCAACATATTTTACACTACCAAATTTTCTTTCGAGTCTGTAATGTACAAACTCGTTTGTCACACATCTTTTCTGGCAAATAAATCCTGTTCCCGATCAAAGCGGTCCAAACATATGTCCATTTTCTTGAGACATTTTCAAAAGACTTCGTTGTGTTCGTACCTCCTTTGTGACCCAACAATGAAGAAAACGAGCAAAGAAAAACAAGACAACGAGCGAACGAAAAGCAAGACAAAGAGCAAGGGAAAAACAAGACAACGACACGAGGAAAAGTAAGACAACGAGCTAAAGAAAAGTGAGACAACGAGCAAAAGGAATGCAAGACAATAGGCTAATAAAAGCAAGACAGTAGGCAAACAAAAGCAAGACAACGAGCGAGAGAAGAGCTAGACGACGATCAACAGATAAGCAAGACAACAGGCTAACAAAAGTAAAACAGTGGGCAAATAAAAGCAAGATAACGAGCAAAATAAAAACGGACGGTCGATGTTGGGGGACCAGAGGAGAATGCTCGGCCCGTCGCTCTCAGACGTTATTACGCACGGCTCGCTCGTGTCTCCAGAGAGGTTGGAAAAACTCGCTTTTGCACAGGCCTGTGTGCAGCGAGCCAAAAAATTTCTCGAATATTAAATGTGTCAAATTCATGTGCTATCTCTCGGTCAAATTTAAGGAATATTTTAAGCGACAAATTTTAGTACTAGGGCAAGTCCAGCCTTTAAAATTATTCTGTGAGGGAAAATGTGAGTGATGAAGAAAGTCCAGCCTTTAAGTGTATTCTGTGAGGGTAAATTTAAGTGCTACAGCAAAACCAAATTATGTGAGTATTTTTTGAGGAAAAATGTTTGCACAACGTCCTTCCTGAGCCCAGGCTTGCGCTAGAGGAACAAATAGAATGCGGGGTTAAAATAATTCCCTTTTTTTCGAGGTAAAAGTGAGATTTTCTTGACTCGGATGCATGATAATGAGCGGAATTTGAGTGAGTTCAACAAAATATCATTTGAATCGTGTTGAAGTGCTCAGTAATAAAATTGTACACTTCTGAAGTGACAACAGTTTCAAAGTAATTGGGGCTTGCGCTCAGCAGTGGGAAACATGTACGATAATGCAAAATTTATTCCTTTGGTTGTAAAAATTTAGTTTTTGTTTGTTGCGCGTACAGTAAATTATCATCGTGAACTTTCCAGACTTTGATTTGATACCAAGCTCCTGACTTCTGAGATCGTTTGAGACACTGCAATTTCCAAAGTTTAGGTTGATTAACGGTTCTAAAATATAAGTTATTGAAGTTCCAAATAAATTGCGCTGGCTTAGGAATTGGTGAATGAAGAA